>CAUYON010184736.1:0-27938 GCA_963573935.1 Arctocebus calabarensis
TCCCTCAGGTGTTCCCCGTCCCTCCCTCAGGTGTTCCTCGTCCCTCTCTCAGGAGTTCCCCACTCCTCCCCTCAGGTGCTCCCCATCCCTCCCCAAACGTGCTCCCCATCCCTCCCTCAGGTGCCCCCATCCCTCCCACAGGAATTTCCATCCCTCCTTCAGGTGCACTCTGCCTCGCTCCGCTATCTTTGCTTACTCTTCCACAGATGCTGAAGCTGCTCCCATGCAGCTACCATTCTCTGTCTCCAAGCCAGCAGCTTTCCAGCTATTCTAACCAAGACCCACACTGCAAGAAACACAGTTTGTGTCACAACCAGCCTGGACACACAGAAGTAAAATAAAGTTCATGAAACAACAAGAAACAACACCAATAGAATCAATTTCCATTGGGATATGACAAATAGATATTTATACCCTACTCGATTCCATTTTTTAAGATGCTAGTTAGGCTCATTAAACTGATTTCACAACCACCTCCTAGGTTGCAACCCATAGTTTGCAAACAGCCTGGAAGCCTCCTCTCAGTGGGGGCTGGGGCCAAGCTGACTTGGGCCATCCAGACTCTCATTTCTGCCTCTTCTATTGTCCTCAAAAGACATGACATAAAACCTACCACAGCCAAATTATTCCAGCTCAGGGGCTCCTGCGCTGACTCCCACCCCCACAGCTCTCACTGTGACATGTACCCCTACCCATGAAGCCTGACTCTCCCAGGGTGCCCAGGGAGCCCTGGCATCATCTGAGGTCTGCATCCTCATCCTGCTAAGACATCTGTGTCCCTGCAACTCTTCCTTGGTTGTGGGCAGAGACTAGGAAGTGAGATAATGTTATAATAGATGGGAATATAGCCAATCTTAGACCTAGAATTATGGATGATTTTGAAAATCTTCTATATATGTCCTATTGCATTTTTTAAATTGCCCCCTATAGAACCAGAATGAAAGCTGACATTAGGATCAAGAGGGGGGGAAAAGGTATTTCTGCACAGTCTATCTTGCCACGGACTGTCCATGTGGGAGGGAGCCATGGCAGGGGCCCATCTTGTCCAGGTTGGCTCACCCTTGAATGCAAGGCAGGAGTTGTGTGAAGCTGGTGCCCACGGCTAACAGAGTGGGCACAATAGGCCCGAGCCTGCTGGCTGTCTAGGTCCACTCGTGGGACCCCAGCCTGTGGGGCCTGCGAGTGTCCTCCTGGCACAGACAGTTTTTATATTTTTGGTCTGGCTGAAGACTGGCTGAGCACACTGCTTTCTAAATACAGGGTGTGTGCACACTTTTACTCTGGGATTCTTGTTCACTTTGGAAAAGAAGACCCTGGCAGTCTGGCTTTGTTTCCCTTGAGCTGTGTGGTGTTGGATGTCACTGAGTCAGGTGTGGGGACCCTGGAGGAGGGACAGACCCTACCCACCGCCGGGCGCCTATGCCGTGCAGATTCTCCGCGTGGATCCCAGCAAGAGCTTATCTCACTCTAGTGGCAGCACGGTGATGTCACCCTTGGGGCTAAGGAAACGTGCTACTCCCTGACCTAAATTTGGCCCAAGGGAGCGAGCACATTTGTGTGAGCCTTCCTTTCCCCCGAGAGCTAAATCAGCCCTCAAATTACTACAGATGAAATTCAGGTGTCCCTGAACTTGGGCTTTGGTGTTCTGAGCCTTCTTTCCTTTGCTGTTTCACTTTCCATTTGCCTCTGTCTCCTCCAATTGTCTACAGCTGCGACCTGGGCTGATTCTAGACCCAGATGTGACAGGTGAAAAACAAAGGGCAGGAGAGCATCTTCATGAGTCTGGAGTAGGCAGGTATTTCTTAAAGAGGACACAGAAAACTCAAACCACACAAGATTGATTTGATTTGTTTTTGTTAAAATTATAAACCTTTGTTCATTTAAAGTGAAGAGACAAGTCACAGACTCGGAGAAGTCTGGTGACCACATAGCCAACAAATGTCCAGAACATACAACATACTGGTGAATCAGTGAGGGAAATACTGACCACTCAGTTTCTTGTGTGGGCAGAAGACTTGAACAGACACTTTACAAAAGAGCTGTCCCAGGGCATCAGCATCCACACAGGTGCTGTATTCACTGTTCATCAGGACAACAGCCACAGCCAGGTGGCACCACCTCTACCAGGCTGACTAAGGTGCAGGAGATGGTCCGCAGAAGCCTGTAGGTGCCACCAAGACCCTGAACAGGCCCCACTACTTTGGAAAGTGCTCAGCACCATCTAAGCTAGACACTCACGTGCCTGGTGACAAGTCCATTCCATTCTGGTACGGAGCCAACAGAAGGACTTGCTTGTGTCCACAAAGTCATGTAGGGAGTTAAGCTTTACATGTAATAGCTAAATCCCAAAAATAACCTGACTGTCCATCACGGTGGGCGCATGGCGGTCTGTGCGCACCTGCTCACACATGGAACATTGGGGTGAGCCACACGGAGGTCGAGCCGGGTGGAAAAGCACACATGCATGATCCCAGCTACAGAAGCATCAGAAGTGGGCAGAAGAAGGGATGGGCTGAGCAGAGCCAGAGGCCAGGAAAACCGGATAATGTGTGCTCAGGACGCCCCGGGTTACCTTTGGTGACGTCCTGGGCAGGTGCTGTGCTGAAGTTCACCAGCCTGTGCTGTTCTGAGATGCACCACAGTTTTAAAATGACAGACCCTGGAATCAAGCAACCTGGCCTGTGGGTCTGGGGCTGCCTTCTGCTAGGCTCCCACACAACCGTGCACAGGTCGTCGGCGCCTATTCCTTATGTTTTTGTCTGCTCCTGTTCACAGAACCACAGAGATTACAGCCAGTGCCGACCATGGCTGTATTCCTGAAAGGTCGCATGAGTCTCAGGAAGCACCGGCTACTTCAGTTACTCTCTCCGGGTGACCAGACATGTTTGCCGCGGGCTGGTCCAAATTTCCTCTCACAGGTGGCCATAAGTCATAATGTCCCACCTGAGAGCTCCTCATCTGCTCTGGCTTTAGCTGCTGTCACCTGTGGTGCACAAATGCTGTCGAGAGCTTGACACCGGCCCCTGGTGCTCCCACCAAAGGGTCCCCTCAGAAAGCTGAGTGTTCGATAAGATTTAGAATTTAAATCTAAATGTTGCTTATCAAGCTAACATTTTTCTTAGCATGGAACTGAGAAGAGTCCTAAATCTGGAAAACTGCGCTGTGTCATCTCAGAAAAAACACGTGAACATGTCTTTAATAACAGCAGACTGAGACTTGAGACTTGAGCCCACAGAGCTCCAGGATCCAAACCGACATCAAAGTTAATTAACCCAAATGGAACGACGCAAAACAAACGGGCAGAAACGCAGAAGTTCCCCTTGGAAGCCGCAGGCGCCTCACCCGGCCACCACGTGCCACCGTGGTCTCTGCCCTGATCCGGGGCTGCTGCAGCGGCCTTGCTGGGCTCTCCATGGGTTTACCATAAAGTTACGTTGAGGTTTCAGCCTGTTTTGACTCAGACGCAGAAAACTACACGGGAAACTGCCCTCTCTAGGGCTCCAGGATAAGAATCCACTTATTTTGATGTCTGGGTAACTGGATGATGATATCCAAATCCTCTTGAGGGTAAATGATATTAACGTGTCCATGTTAAAGGAAACGCAGGCTGGAAGAGTGCGCACTCTTCTGCTGGGACATGTGGTCTGGACACGTGGGCAGAGCACCCACAATGGCACCACCTCTGAAACAAACACATGGTGGTGGCTGGAGCCATGGATGCTGTCCCCAGAGCACTGGGTAACGTGACTTCTCAGGACAACAGCACACACTGCCACAGCGGGGTCTGTGGAACTGGCTGCCATCTCTTCTGCAGAGCACCAGGTCTCTGTGTGGTGAGGGTAGGACGAGATGCCAGGACTTGCAAGCTGGACTCAGCTGTCCCAGAGTCAGACTTTGCAGACAGACCAATCAAACCACAGAGGCAGCCTCGGGCTCAAGCCACACATGCTCCTGGAAGACATGGATATTAGGAAGAGGCTCATCACTGACGTAGAATAGCTTTGGGAGCCACAGCTGATTTACACATCTTACTTTCTGTTCCTGATGTATGTGGGTGTATTAAAGCTGTCGAAGTCCCATGATTAAGGTGATAAAAGCTGGCCAGCTTTTCGCTTTTTCATTCTGTTGACCTGAATATCTTCATCCCTCCGTTAAGCACTAGGGGCGAGGAAGGAGTCTCAATTCTCAGAAGCCTCCACAGACATCAGCTAAGCACTCTGCGGCCCGGGGCAGGCTGCTCAGCCTTCTTGGTAAGCAGAGCTGCCATGCACACAGCAGCCCCCTGGCCTTTGTTCCTGGCCACGGAAGGAGTCCTGGAAGAGAGACAGGAGTTAGTCACCTCACAATTAGTCATCTGGCGGTGTAGTTTGATACTTGAGAGAAGTGATCTTTATTTCAGAAATGCCGTTCAGCCATCAGCCCAATACTTGACTTTTTTATTTCTCCCAAAATTATAATTAGGAATGATTTAAATAAAAATGAACATGCAATTTTGAGGACCCTAAAATGACTCAATAGAGCATCCACCAGAGTCCTCATGCTGCAGCCTGTTCCTTCCCCAGTCTCCCCCCTTGCTCCAGCTGCCCTTTCAGTTCCAGCTATTTGAGGTTAGGCCCAGCACCTTCATCTTGCCCCTTCCAGCTGCTCTAGGGAGACCCATGCCAGACCTGGGAGGCAAGAGTGGGGCCTTGTGTGACTGCAGACGCCTGCCCAGAGGTGGGAGGAGGCCCCGCACTACAGCCAGGCACTGGGCCCCCTGCTCCACCCTGTCCTCCTGCTACCAGCAAACAGCTGCTCCCGACTCCTGTCGTCCCAGATTGCACAGGGATGTCAGGAATTCTGCTGCCAGGGACAAACCCAAGTCCATCTAAACTGCAGGGGGAGTGGAGAAGTGGCACCACAGGTGATGACATCATCCGCATGCACACAGAGCTGGAGGCCACCACCTCTGAAGGAGACTTAGGGCTCTAAGAAAAGGAGCCTGGGGAGGAGATGGTGCCAGGGGCATCTAGATCTCTGCAGTCTCTGCTCCGCAGCTTCTGAGGGCTGACCCTTCACAGGAGCGGTGTGGGGCATGCACACTTCCTTCCTCTCACCTCCACCCTATGGCAGGGAGGGCACAGCCCCACGGGGTGGCACAGTAACAAGATCCCCAGCAAAGAGCTGGGGCAGGCAACGCATGTAACTGTTGTAGCTCCTGGGGACAGGCGGGGCGTGGAAGAGCCCTGGAAACAGGAGCTGGGCTAGATAGGAGCAGTTGAAGACAGGGTGACTGAATCACTGGTTTTGAGAGAAGCACTGGGCCTCTGAGACCGTCCTCCAGTGAGGAAGCAGCCGGCACCCCTTTTCTGTTCCCTGGTGGAGTGGGGAGAGTAACCTCTGCGCCAGCTGCAGCTGCCACTGTGTGAGCAGAGGAGCGGCGGCCAAGGCTCATCCCACCCCTCTGCACTGGACACCGACACCACACACCGGGTAGGCGTGTGGCCGAGGGGCTCAGGTCCCCTCTGGAGGGTGATGGAAATGCCCCAGGAGCGAGAATGGCAACGGCCACACCCTGGGGGTGTCCTAGATGTCCAAACCGTGCACTTCCCATGGGAGACTGTGCATACACCTCCACAAAGGTATGTAAGGAGAAACTCAACCAGAGCCAAGTGGTGAGTCAGGGACCCACCATCACACACCCAGGGTGACCCAGGCTGTCAGGCCTGTGCAGGAAGCCTGGCATCATTAGGCGCTAGAGCTGACTTTTGCTGACTCAAGAAAGATGTTTATTTAGTTTTTAGGAAGTTTGGGAGCCAGGTGTTGTTAGCTTGAAATTGGCTGCAGTGAGAGCATTTAAACCACGGCGTGACCAACACTCTACGTCAAGGCTCCCAGGTCAGCCACCAGCACCGGCCCTGTGCCATGAGAGAAAAAGAAATAGAGACGCATTGAGACGCAGGATGCAGGAAAAGAGCCCTCGTATATATTCAGAAGGATGTGAAAAGACATGGAAATAATAGAAAAAGAGATGCATGTAAGAGGAATATTTAGTGTCTAAGAAAGAATTCCTGAAAATTGAACAAATAATTGCACAAATAAAAATGCAGAGGAGGAGCTGAAAGTAAAATTGAAATGTCCTGAAAAGGGGAACAAAACTATGCAGAGACAGGAGGAAGAGAGAATATAAACTGAAATGCTGGTCCAAAGTCCAGCCCATGATTGGACATAGTGAAGGAAACGCAGAACGTTCCCACAATTTGAGGCACTGGCTTTCCAGGTGGAGAGAATCCACAAAGTCCTCAGCACAACATGGGGACAGACGCCTGGGGGACTGCAAATTTCATGGCAGTTTGGAGCTCAGGACCTCACATGGAGAGAAGCCCCAGAGCTCCAAGGGGTTCTCTTCATGTCAGGTCCTGACCTCAGCTCCAAGCGCAGGTGACATGTGGGTTCAGGAACAGGGAGGACCTGGAGCTCCAAACCAGCATGGAAACAAGGCTGCAATGGCATTTTGTAGGAAAAAATGTCCTGATTTCCCATCTGAATTCCAATCCACCCATATCATCACCAAGAGTGAAGGACAAAGGCATCTCAGCCCCACATGAAGCTTCACCCAGGGGAGAGGGAGCCGGGCCAGGGAGGGTGGTCCTGCTGATGGCGCTGCCACGCCAGGTCATCATGGGAGGGAAACATGAAAACTCACAGTCTCATTGCTGCAAGAGCACCGTGGTGAGCTGGGGATGGGCAGGGAGCTGAGCATCCATCCAAAAGTAAAGGCAATTACTACTTCCAAGCCAAACAATCTGTGTCAGGGGGATGCAGTTGCCATGTGTCAGGACAGTTTCAGCTGCCGTAACAAAGGCCAAAATGACAGTGGCTTAAATCACCCAGATGCTTGCGCTCACACAGGAAGCTGCTTGACGCCACAGCCCATTCCTACCTGAAGTGTGTGACGCTCATCTCAGGGTCCAGGACAGCTGCTTGGCCCTGCATGCAAACCACATTTCCCTCCCAGGAGAGAAGGAGTGTTTTCCCCTTCACATTCCTATGAGGAGGCTGCCACAATCCGATTTGCTCGGACACTGACCCATAGCCAAAGTCCAGTCCCACAGCCCTACTGAAAAGGAGGCTGGAGAGCTGCCCACGTGCCCAGAGACACTTTGTCTCGAGGAACTAGAGCAGTGGTTCTCAACCTTCCTAATGCCGCAGCCCTCTAATACAGTTCCTGTGGGTCACAACCCACAAGTTGAGAACCGCTGAACTAGAGGGAGGTGGGTGTCTGATGATTAAGGAATAGCTGTTAGCTCAGCTGGGTATAATAGTGATGTGGTGCTATCAAAAGAAAGGGCACTATCTGTCGGAAATTCAAACAGCAGTGTTTATGGATGAAAGAATGTGATGTCTCAGATTTACTTCAGAATACTCCAAACATATTTTGGTATTATTTGTGCAATAAAAAAGTAAATTGTTAAAACGATCAAAGAATTTATCTTCTCATGTCTAGAAAAAGAGGCTGGGAGGTGCTGGGATACTGTCTGCCACACTCAGTAGGCATTCCCATGGCCCAAGTGGACAGCCCGACAGACAGAGCAAAGTGACTGCCAGGTGCTGAGTCCACCGAGGGAGAAGCTGAGGAAGGGAGGGGGTGAGGCCATGCAGGTGGGTATTCCTTGATCCTCCTGTGAGGAACTCAGACCATACCCCAAACTTGGAAATCATTGAGTGGCAGTTTAAACATGTTTTAAAGCCAAATGGAATTTGAAAGAATTACAAGTGAACAACAGGGTACTCACCTGTATGCTTTTTGTAGTTGGTCGTGGTTGTTCAAAGTATAAAATTATTTCTAAGGGCCGAGCGTGGTGGCTCACGCCTGTAATCCTAGTACTCTGGTAGTCTGAGGTGGGTGGATTGCCCTGAGCTCAGAGGTTCGAGACCAGCCTGAGCCAGAGTAAGACACCCCCCTCATCTCTACAAAAAAAAAAAAAAAATAGCCAGGCATTGTGGCAGGCGCGTGTGGTCCCAGCTACTTGAGAGGCTGAGGCAAGAGAATTGCTTAAGCCCAAGAGTTGGAGGTTGCTGTGAGCTGTGATGCCATAGCACTCTACTGAGGGCCACAAAGTGAGACTCTGTCTCAATAGAAACATTTAAAAAATAAAAAAAATTTCTAAGACATTAAAACGATTACTTTGATAAAAATAAAAATTAAAGAAAACACAGTGATAGAAAATAGTCTTCTTGAAGAAAGGGGGCCTTTAAAGTTTGCATGAGGGAAAGAACTGAATGAAAATCAACCATGACCACACGTGAAGTGACTCTGAGCCCCAAAAGGCCCAGGCCTCCACCCACGCCTGGGCTGGTGCACTGTGCAGGTCCTCATGAGACGTGCCATTGTCGGACACACGACTGATGCTCCCAAGGCCCAGAGCCCCTGGAGCCAGAGGCTGGTGCCCAGAGGACAAGGTGCAGGAGCACATCGGTGCCATTAACATGTGTGGCTCATTCAGCCTGTGTTCCACAAGGACCCTGCGTTGTGGCTTTCTTATTTTTTGTGGATGTGCTTCTCTGGCAGCAGATGAGCTCTGCATTCCCTTCCAGTCTCCTGCACTATTCAGAGTGAAAACAGGTTAAAAGTTTTAACCCCTACATGGTTAGGATTTAAAAAATGAGATCTGGCAAAAGATTAAACTAAAACACAGACCTAATTGCTTTCACTTAAAATAATACTAAAGCAAACATGATACTGTGTTTAACTTGGAGAACAGTATCTTTGGCAGCACAGTTCTTTTCTGATTTCTCACAAGGGAAGGCTTTACCCTACAGACTGCTCATGCAAGTATTAGGAAATGAAGTCCTTGGTGTCTGATAAGTAAAGAAGTATTTTTAAATGGAGCCAATGGCCCCTTTGGGGGATTGTTTACCTGTATTTTCACCCTCAGCTCTGTCAGCAAATAATCTGCACTGCCCAGAGGCAGGAGGCACTTCTGTGTCCCCCATCTGGACACAACAGCCTCAGATAGGAAGGCTGTGAAGTTCAGGGTCCCTGCAAGGCTCCAAATTGCCAACCCATTGGATAACCTTCAGCACTGCAGGGCCAGGGCCCTCTGTGGAAACTGTGGTCCCAAGGTCACCTCAGGCAGAACACAGCTGTGCCAGGGGACGGGCCTGCCAGCGTGGGCAGTGGGCAGGGTTTCTGGTCAAAGACTGTTTCAGTCAACTGGGGCTGTGGAGGCCTGAAAGCCGAGAAGGACAGAGGTTTAGGGGCGGCCGAGGCCAGAAGAGGTGTATGAGGAGCCCAGAGACTTCAGTAGGGCTGACGGCTTGGCTGGTGTGAGGAGCAGGCATGGCCAGGGCCAGGTCCCATGGGTAGAGGGGCACAGCCCCACGGAACTGCTGCTGGCAAGACCCCACACTACTAGGTCCTTTTTTCTCAGAAGTCCCAAGCTAACTGGAAGAAAAATATGAGAGAATGAGAGGTGAAAAATATGGTCATAAATCTGGGGTCTGTTTGTATGATTTTTCTTTTACAGATTTTCAGTTTAGAAAAATACTTTGTTATTCATTCCAGGCACCTTGTTGATGAATGCAGCAGGTCCCGGGGAGTCCCCCAGCACAGGGCCTTTGCCATGTTTAAGCGCCAAGGTTGACTTCCCTCTCCTGAACCCCCCGTCTCTGCTTTCCTGCGGGCCTCCTGACACAGTCGGCATGGCCTGTGTCCCCAGAGTGCCTGTTCTGCCCGAGTGCATCTAAGGGGCACAGGTGCTGGTACCCGGGTCAGGCTCTAAGTGGGGATGGAGGGAAGGAAGAGTTTGGGTAAAAGCTCCCACGTACTCTGCAGAGAGCGAGCAGAACCATGGACCAGCACACTCATCAGAAGAGGAGACAAATGAGACACCCATGCCCACGCTGGCCCCGGCTTTCATGGGGAGAGTCATAGTTTAGTTTTCACTCTTTAATAAAGAACATTTGCTGAAGAAAAGGATGGAAGCTTATGGACGGCAACCCCAGGGCTCAGCCCTGCGCTCAGCTGCGCCTGGTGTCGGCTCCGGAGTGGGCCTCACATTCACTGTGGTTTCCTTCCCGGCCGGCTCATGAATAGACCGTTTTTTTCCGAGTGCTGAGCATCTGTGTACATGGCGGGTCTGATCGACACAAAAGCCAAGCCCAGACGGGTGGGACTTAATTTGCTCCAGCTGCGCTGGCCGCCCTGCAGCCCCCCACTACGATGGGGCAAATGAGCTCTCGGTGCAGCCTTTGAAGCAGCTGCAAGTCATTCCCTCATATAAACTGAGATGAGAAACGAGTGAAAACCAAACTCTTGAGTCTGCCTCATTCTACGGCTGCACTCACAGCTCCTTGAGACGGCTGCATGAGCCAAGCCGCCTCCTCGCCTTGGCCGGCTGACGAGAGGAAGGAGGTTACTGCAAGCCCCAGGTATTCTGGTGAGCTGGACGCCAGTTGGGGTGGGCTGGGTGCCAGCGACACCTCCAGCTGGTGGGTTTCTGGGCTGCTGGGCAGGCCCATCCTCAGAAGAGCACCAGTGGCAAGGCACGTCCTGCAGCCAACAGCTCTCGTTAATGGCCCCTGAGGCAAGTGTGGCCAAATGAGGGGGCTGCTGGGCCCATGGAAGACCCAGGGCAAGGAGGGATGCCCATGGTGGAGGTCCACTGGGCCTCCTGACCTCCCAAAATGACCACTAAGGGCAGCTGGATATAGCAGGAGCAGTGGACAACAGGTGGGAGCCAGGCCCAGGCATCCAGGCCAAGTGACCAACACACCTACCCAATAGGACTCAGCCTGCCCCAGCCCTCCTGGCCCCACGCTTCCAAGTCTGGAGAAGGATTGGCATCCCAGCAGGGCTTTTGGGAGCCTGGGTGGTGGAGGTGTGGCAGTGAGGCAGTGTGGTCAGTTAGAGATTGAGGAGTTAAACAGCATCGAGTCTGATGTGCACCATGAGGCTGTCTTGCAAACTGCTTTGCCAGAGCAACCATTTCTCTGCCCGTTTTTGGAGGCACCTTCAGAACCCTGGCAGCCCGCAAAAGCCAAAGGTGAGCACGGAGGCTCCCTCAAAGTGACAAGGAGGCACACATGCAGACGTGGGCTCTGACATGCATGTACAGCTCCCTGCACACCCCTACTCCCCACTCCTGACCCTGAGTGCAGGCGTTGCCCACTGCCTGGCCTGGGACACACTCTTGCCTGTCTTTATTTTGGTGGCACTCTGGGCACTGAGAAACTGCTAACCTGTTTTCGATTTGGAGAAATCGTGTCTGTTTTAAGCCTCCATCCTTTTCCTCAGCAAATGTTCTTTATTAAAGAACCTTAATTGAGAGCATTCGCGTAGAATAAATAAATGGTTGTTGTGTTGGTGATGACAGTCTGCGCCATGCTCTGCATCCTGGTTGAGCCATTAGGACGATGGTGCTGCCAGGCAGGCTTCCACCCGCGCTGCACACCCTGGCAAAGGCCTAGTCTGCCACCCATGCAGGGCTCCCATCACCTGCGGAATCAGGACAAAGAGCACGGCACAGCGCCCTAAGGGGAAGCCGTGCACAGCTGGTTACTGAGCTGTTGTTCTTTCTGGGAGCAGAGGGCCACAAGGGCTTCAGGGAGCCTGGGGCTACACGGGGCCAGGCCTCAGGACACACCACTCCCAGGGTCCCTGAAAGGAGCCAGTCATGGGGGGGCAGACTCCGGAACTGCCCCTTTCAGGCCAAGCTGAGATGGGCAGTCTGGCCCTCTATAGCTGCCACCCTAAGATACCCACAGGAAGTACTGGTTCTGTTTGACCCATTGTTTTAGTTTTCTGGGGCTACTATACCTGGAGGATTTCAGAACATCTCCCTCTAATGTTAAACCTCCCCAACTCAGCTGCTGTTCTCCAGGCCAGCTGGCTACACAGCATCCCCTGTGGTTCCAGCCACACTACACCTAGGATCTCTGAGAGAGCTGGGAGGTAAGCATCACTGTGGACGGCTGGCAGGATGGGGTGGGAACCAGGCTGTTGGGCTCAGAGCCTCATCACACCCAGGCTAGCAGTGTCCACAGGCCACCCACTTGCTGGTATGTTTGGGTGAGAGGCAGGTGGCCCAGGGCAGGTGACCAGGCTCAGGGGAACCCACTGGATACTGTGCCTGACAGACACCTCCAGACGAGACACCCAACTCCCACTGAGCCCATCCCCCATAGCACCTCACCACATGGGTCGGGATCCCTACACACGTGCTCACCTGTGCAGGACAGGATTCAAGTTAAATGTGTGGTGAGTTGGGGAATGCTTACGAAATATGACGTGAACTCTTAACACTTTATGGCATCAGAAAAGATAATGACATTTACATGGTAGACATGCACACATGTCCTGTGTTGAAAGTCACCAGGAGGACATAAGCAGATGCCAATGTCACTTTGGTAAAGGAGGGGCATTGTTAGTAAAAAGTATTTTCCCTCATTTCTAATTTTTCTTCTTAATTTTCTTAGTGGCTCGGCACCTGTGGCTCAACGGGCTAAGGCACCAGCCACATACACCTGAGGTGGTGGGTCCGAATCCAGCCCAGGCCTGCCAAACAACAATGACGGCTGCAACCAAAAAATGGCCGGATGTTGTGGCGGGCACCTGTAGTCCCAGCTCCTTGGGAGGCAGAGGCAGGAGACTCGCTTGAGCCCAGGAATTGAAGGTTGCTGTGAGCTGTGATGCCACAGCACTCTATCCAGGGTGACAGCTTGAGGCTCTGTCTCAAAAAAACTTCCTTGGTAATTTTGGACATAAATACCTGCCAAACACTATAAAATTCACATGCCCTCCCTCTGTGTTCAACTTTACCAAGCATCATTTTGGTGTAAAAGCCAGTTCTGGGTGCACTTGAGCAATGACAGAGACCCCAAACCCCTATATGAAAACAGGTTCAAAGCTTGTGGATTATGAGGCCTGTGGCACCAGCCTCAGTTGGTCAGATGGGAATGACCAGGGTAGCTTCATTCCCATCTCTCAGATAAGAAAATGCAGCTCAGAGACTGTCAGTGACTTGCCAAGCAGCAGGTAGGTGACCAGACAGAGGAAGATGCTTGGGCACGCTGGGAACTCTCACTGAGCCCAACCCCACACCCATGCCAACCAGGCCTGATTCTCTATGAGCAACCCAGGCTCTTTTGCTCCGAGCATTTGGCCCTGAGGCCTCCTGCTGCCTCCCCCTCTCCCCTCACCACAGGCCTCCTGTATCCTCAGGTCTCCTGTACTCCCAGGGCCTCCTGCATCCCCAGTCTCCTGCATCTGCCAGGCCTCCTGAACCCCTGGACCCACCTCTGGGTCTTCACACCTGGGGGTCCCAGGAAGACCAGCTCACAAAAGAAGAGCCCTGCAGAGTCTTAGACCTCTCAGAACTCCAGTGAAGAGCAGCATTCTACAGGGTTGGCTTCTTCCGAGTACCTCATTTCACTACAAACACAGGACAGCACAGCGTGGGGAGGGGCAAACTATGGGACTTTCTCCAATTGCAGAGCAGATGTTTATTTCTCCTGGGACCATGAGAGCCACTTTCTCTGCACTGCTAGTTGCAAAGCTGTGGCAAGTTGTCCTGGGAACAACATCGCGGATGGAATGGTGTCCCCTGGGGACACAGCAGTGCTCTCCACACACACAGGGTGCTGGGCAGGGCCTCAGGGTACAGGCTTCAGCTGGCCACCGGCCCACATGGTAGGAATGGAGGCGTCCAAGGGCAGTCAGCGGCCCCCACCTGGGCTTCACTGCACACTAGCACTGACGGGCAATGCCGACACATGGCCCAGGTCTCAGGTGAGGAAACAGGCACAGGCAGGACTAAGTGGCCCTGGCAACAGGCCCAGCGACGCCCTGTCCCCACCACAGGCCATGGCTGACCCCTGACCCCTGTCAGCACAGGCTGCAGCACCAGGGCTGGCTCCTCCTTGGGATACCCGAGAGATGCTGGTGGGGCCCCTGCACTGGCCTGATACTCTCCCCAGCCCCCCTTTAATTCTTCCAAGTTCTCTGCCCCAGCACTGGGACACCCAGCTGCACAACACTGGGCTGTGCTGGGCGGCAGTTGGCCACCTGCCAGACACCACGTCATAGCAACAGTGTCCCTGGGTCACAGTCAAAACCCAGCAGCCTCCCACCCCCCATTAGTGGCTGGGTCCTGGGCTAGAATCCTCTCTTGGCCTCTGAGAACTGCAGACCTCCCGGACTAGAGTGGAAGGCATTGCCTGTCCCTAGGTTTTGCCCAGCTTCCTGAGGAGTTTTGGAGTCCAGGCATGAGCAATTAATGAGAAATTCAGGGAAACATTTTGACTTTTCTGTCACTCAGTGACACAATATTTTCTAAAGAACTCTCAATATTTTACCCACCTCGGGTCAGAAGATTCAAAACTTTCCTTTCTGGTATTTACAGGAAATCAATATGCTCAAGAGACGTTCCCCTCCCAGCTCTGGCCATGAAGTACCTGGTACCAGATCACTTGTGACTCGGCTCCAAGTAAGACGCCTGACCTGGCCAAACAGGGCTGCAGAGAGGTTTGTAGTGATACTTTCATTTTAGTTCTTCATCCAGAAGTTATACTATCTGGTGAAAGGTTTCCTTTCTCCTTTTTCGGGCAGTTACTCTATGGCGTTCGGCCAACTGGCACCAGTGTGAAGAAGCAGGCGCCCTCCGTTCATGGCACCAGTGCTGCTCTGGCAAAGCTGCTACTTTTCCAGTAAAACAAGTCTTTTCTTTCTTTTGGCTTCCATTTTAGAACCTTAGGTTTGTCCCAGTGGAAACACAGCCCCACAGCTCACCCACAGCAGTGGGTGGTGGCCACACTGGACATGTGACATCAGGGATCCCAGTCCCACCTGGAAGTGCTTCAGCCTGGCTCCTGAAACCTGCCATCCTCCGGACTGTCCACTTCCCACTGTCCCCAGATGAGGTAATTTCCATCTGCCACCACACACGGGTCTCTCAAAAGCAAACTGCCACCGAGTGGCCACACAGACACCTGCCCAGCAGGGCCCCTCAGCCCCTTCCTGCCAGCAACACACCCAGCCTGGCTCAGGACAGAGCACAAGGCCCAGCCCCATAAACCCACATCTTCACACATTGTGCTCACTGAAAAACGAGGTGTCTCTCTCTGCCCCAGCCTGTATTTGAAAGGCTCAGACTCAAAGGAGGAGACTCTGAGCTCACCCTAATGTGAGGCTCAGACTCAGTGGGGAAGAAATGCACGGCTGGGGTTGTGACCAGCAGCTCCACTGTCCTAGCTGCTGCAACCAGAGCTCTTTGTTCAGCCAAACAGGAGCACTATGGGGGCTGCCACCAACATCTGTTCACCAGAGCTGGTCTCCAGCCCCCCTCACCCCTGGGGGAGCTCCGGGCCCTGTAGCTGGAGCTGAGCTCTGTTTCTCACCCTAATGTGAGCTTCGAGGTCTGATGGCTAGAGGTGAGCTCTGTTTCTCACCTGGTGTGAACTCAGGGCCCTGCTGGCTGGAGGTGAGCTCTGTTTCTCACCCTAGTGTGAGCTCGGAGCCCTGCTGGCTGGAGGGAGCTGTTTTTCGGGAGGCCTGTGGCTTTTGGCCTTGGACTTGAAATCAGTTCCTGGTGACCCAGACACACAACAGCCCAGAAACCACACAGGAGCTATGTTGGTGCAGGGGCCGCCCAACAGCCAGACTGAAATTTACGGCCAGGCCTGGGCCCCATCAGGCTGAGTGGCAGAGGTGGACGCACTTAGTCACCAAGCTGCTTGGCACGACCATGGATGAGGAAATGCGTCGAAGGCCAGACGGGGGAGTGTGTCTAGACACATTATTTTGGATTCGATGCTCACTCTACGTGTCTCTGTAGCAACTTGTGAAACGTTGACATTTTAGCACTATTATAAAAGGCATTATTCTCGTCCACAGCCTGATTTGCTTTAGAGTAGGCATTTCCAGATACTGTGCTCTGCTGTGTCTCCCAGGTCCCCCCCTGGAAACCGCAGGGAGCTGCACGGATTAGGCCCCAGCCCCCGGGGAAAGACGCAGCTGCTGGCAGGAGGCCAAGCCTGGAGCAGCCTGTCCAAGGCTCAGAGAGAAGCAAAAGGGGCTTATTTTCCCTCTGGACCTGAAGGGAGGTTTATGGCCATCCCTGCTCACTTTTCACAGGTTTGTGGCACAGCTGTCTGAGGCGATGGAGGACACACAGAAGTCACATGAGACCTTGGGCACTAAATACCACAGTTTAGTCATGAGTGAAGAGGCAGCGGTAGAGAGAGGCCTTCACTCTGCACCTGCACCTCCAGCCTCAGGTCACCAGGAGCCAGAAATGCCCAGCCCAGGGGGTCTGTCCTGGGGACACTAGCATAGTTCAAGGACATTCAAGGTGTCACACCTGTGCTGCTCCTGCCATGGGGATGGTGTGCCCAGAGATGTGTCCAGCCCCCAGTGTTCAGTGTCTCTGTTACTGATGTTACTGTCAGGACCACTCACTTTCCTCCTCACCCATGGGACATCTTTCTGCAGGAGTAGTGGCCCTGACTGCAGGAGAAAGCAGATCTGGTGGGGATGTGTCACCTGCCTGTCACAGAACCAAGAGCAGGTATGTCCATTCTACGGAAAACCCTGAGGAGGTTAGCACATGGCAGCATGGACACCACTGTCATGTTAGGACGTCATCTGGCCTTCCTAGGAATGTGAGAAAGGCCTAAAGCTTCCCTCTTTCTCTGCTCTTCCTGAGGAAGTCTGTAGACTGGTCTATGTGAATCACTATCATTGCCAGAACTGTGGACTCTCCGAATGCCTGGTGGACGAGATCTTTCCTCTGGAGCATCCTGTGGGTCCCCCAAATGACAGGCTGCCCTTTTTCCTTTCAGGTAGCCCTGCGAGCATCCGATGGGCCCCCAAATGACAGACCACCCTCTTTCCTCTGGGTGGCCCTATGACGCACCTCAGGCTCTGGATGTGAGGGTGTGAAAGTTCACATTACCTGGGACATGCCGCTCACCTGGTGCGAGCCCAGGTCCCAGACATGCTTGCCAGCCTGCAGATATGAGCAGTTAGTGCCCCTTTAGCCCCTTTTGGCTCCTTTTCTGGGCCATTGGGGTGTGGTGTTCAAATGAATTAGCTCACACAATTCTCGGTGACGCAGCAGGGCATGTACATTCTGATGCCCACCCAGGGGCACAGGCTTTCCCAGAGTGGTATCTCCTTTACCTGATAAGTAGGTCTGTTTATTCTAGGAGCAGAACTATAGGCTCCCTCAGCTGGGGCTCCTAGAAAAGCAAACCCTGAGTTCAAGACAGAGGGCACCCCCTACCTGGGAGCTGACACCACATGAAGGGTCCACAATCTGATGCCCACATGAAGGAGGGTTCACTGTCAGATGAACACCTGAAAAAGGGTCCACAGTCAGAAGCCCACATGAAGGAGGGTCCAAAGTCTGACACCCGCAAGAAGGAGGGTCCATGGTCTGGCACCCACACGAAAGAGGGTCTACGGTCAGACGTCCACGCGAAGGAGG
This sequence comes from Arctocebus calabarensis, assembly GCA_963573935.1. Lineage (NCBI taxonomy): Eukaryota > Metazoa > Chordata > Mammalia > Primates > Lorisidae > Arctocebus > Arctocebus calabarensis. The sequence goes on from CAUYON010184736.1 coordinate 17,469, forward strand.
GTCCACAGTCAGACGCCCACATGAAGGAGGGTCCATGGTCAGATGTCCACATGATGGAGGGTCCATGGTCTGACTCCCACGCGAAGGAAGGTCCACAGTCAGGCACCCACGCGAAGGAGGGTCCACGGTCTGGCACCCACGCGAAGGAGGGTTCATGGTCAGAAGCCCACGTGAACGAGGGTCCAAGGTCTGACACCCACAAGGAGGGTCCATGGTCTGGAGCCCACACGAAAGAGGGTCCACAGTCTGACACCCACAAGAAGGATGGTTCACGGTCAGACGCCCACACGAAGGAGGGTCCATGTTCTGGCGCCCACGTGAAGGAGGGTCCACGGTCAGGCGCCCGCACGAAGGAGGGTCCGCGGTCTGATGCCTTCACAAAAGAGGGTCCACGGTCTGACGCCCACACAAAGTGGCCAGAGCCAGAGATGATCACTTTAGGACATGAAAACGACTCAGGTGGACATGGCTCTAGCATCTGTGGTAGAGGAAACTTGGTGTCAGGGCAAACCCCTTGACATCAGAGGTCCCTGTCTCTGGATATGAAAGTATGAGGTTGGGTTGTGAGGTGGCTATGGGGAAACTAGCTCTTCTCCCTAGAAGTTTGGCCTGTACGTACCCTCCCTTTAGAGAGGAGGGGAGATGAGGAATGTAGGGGACCCTGTTTAGGGTAACAAGTGGGTGCTGAGGAGGATGTCTGGATGGGGAAAGACACTGACTCGGACACTAAAGTGAGAGACAGGTCCAATATTTCAAGTGGCCTGGGCCGGCTGAGCTGTTTCTTGATCTTTCCTATAGCACAGGGAGGGAAGGGGAAGGAAGGAGAAGAAAGAGGAGCCCACTGCCCTTTGGTTAGGCCTGTCAGTTTATGCAGAGGGAAAGCCCCTTCCAAGGTCTGTTGACTTTTGTTTTTTTGAGACAGAGCCTCAAACTGTCGCCCTGGGTAGAGTGTCGTGGCATTACACCTCACAGCAACCTCCAATTCCTGGGCTCAAGCGAGTCTCCTGCCTCTGCCTTCCAAGTAGCTGGGACTACAGGCACCCGCCACAATGCCCGGCTATTTTTGTTGGGTTGCAGCCATCATTGTTGGTTGGCAGGCCCAGGCTGGATTCGAACCCACCAGCTCAGGTTTACATGGCTGGAGCCTTAGCCCGCTGAGCCACAGGCACCGAGCCAGGTCTGTTAACTTTTAAGGGCTTTTAATTCAAAATACTCTTTGTACTGAGGAGTCATATTTTGGAGTGAAATTTTCTGAGACCCTTTAAGGGCTATCCTTGGACCCACCTGGCACCACAGAGCAACAGGAAAGTGGGGCTGGGCAGGGAGTCCCCAGACACAACCTCCTCTTCCTCTGTGCAGAGCAGCCCTGCAGCACCACCCGCCGTGCACAGACTGGTGGGTGAGGGTCCTCACTGAGAACTGTGGAAGTTCAGTAATTCCAGTCACAGCTTTGACCCATCCCCCATGTGAAACTTTAGAAAGGATAAGTATGGAGAGAATTTACCATATTCAAAGATAATTAAAATCTAAAAGTATCTGTACAAAGATACAAGAGGCCAGTGCTGTGGCTCACACCTAATCTCAGCACTCTGGGAGGCTGAGGCAACAGGATCCGTTGAGCTCAGGAGTTTGAGACCAGCCTGAGCAAGAGCAAGACCGCATCTCTGCTAAAAAATAGAACTAGCCAGGTGTTGTGGCAGGTAGATATAGTCCCAGCTACTTGGGAGGCTGAAGAAGGAGGATCTCTCTAGCCCAGAAGTTTGAGGTTGCTGTGAGCTATGATGCCACAGCAATCTACCCAGGGTGACAGAGTGAGACGAAAGAAAAGAGGAAAATAAGAACAGGAAAACCAAATGTCACACAAAGAACACATCAAAAGTTACCCCAAGATGAGGCTGCACTGAGTGTAGCCCCTCATATGGAAAGATGGAGGGCAGTTGCCTCCCTCTAAACAACTCAAAATAGCCACAAAACCCAGAGAAGGCGCGAGGGGAGGGGAGAGATGGAGAGTCTTGGTGATGACTCAAGCTTTCTTCCTGCAGAAAAGTAGTGGCCCGGATGAAAACCGCCTCAGGTGGCTGGGTTGGCAGTGACACAAGTGTCCTACTATGCGGTATCCATGATTTGCCTGTATGTGCACCCATGTACATGCAGTGGTTCTGTGCTGGTTTCTCCCAGGACACTTTGCAGATTCCTAGGGCACAGGAGGGGTCCGTTGGTGAAGCTGCAGGCCAGTCAGGAGCCCCCAGGTGAAGACACATCTGTGTGCATAAAGCGGAGCAAGGCGGTGCATCTGGGGATCATGAGGAAATCTCCCAGAGCAAGGGGGAATCTGATGTCTCCTGGGAAAGTTCCAAGTTTCTTACATTTGTTGAAAATCGGAACAAGTCTCCATGAGGGACAGCTGTGCAGGACTGCTGGGCAAAGCCTGAAGCCAGATCCTGGCAAGGAGGCAGAATGTCACCCCCATCACGGACTGGGGTGCTGGAGAAGGGAAGCCTTTGCATCCCTGGGCTCCTCCAGCAGGCCCCCACCTGGGGGGTCACACTGGGGTCCCACCTGATCCAGGACACATTCTGCTTTGTGAACATGTGCCCTCAAGGGAGCGAGTGTAGCCAGGCCAGCATCTCTCTGGTGACTCCTCTATTTTGGGGCCACCTCCTGTCCCCCTAGAGGAACAGCAAGGAAACTGCAGGGTGTTGAGGGACACTATAGAGCTGACTGAGGAGCCCAAACAGGACAGAGGAGTCAGACCCCACGAGGATTGTGTTTGGTTTCTGTGTTTTCATTTAAGCCACATTCTTTGGTTATCACTTGACTTGTGCCCTGGATGTCTGTGGGATTGGCCTTAAATTCCAGAAGACAGTACTGTAACCATCATATCAGAGGGAGTGGGGTTTCCTTCGTGCACCTGTTCCATGGGCCTCCTGTTGTGTGGCTTCCTTAGCTGGGCCACCTCCTACAGGGGTGTCTCTTATCACCCTGCTATCTCCTTTGCTGCTCCTCTGGAGAGACAGGACACACACCCCCTCCAGTGCTCACTGGAGAGATGCTGGCCCAGCCATACTTGCTCCCCTGAGAGAGTGTGCTCACAAAGTAGAATTTGTCCTGGAGCAGGTGAGATCCCCAGAGCAACCACCCAGGACCTGCTAGTGGCCTGCATCAGCTTCCTTGAAAACTGTCATCCTGTTCCCTTGCCACACAGGGCAGACGTTAGTTGGTGAGCTCTGTGCTTTTGCTGGGTGCCTTCAAGATTTTTCTTTGTGTTTGGTTTTCAGAGGTTTAATCAAGGTGCACCCCTGTTTGGCAGGGATTTTCCCATTTTATTTGCTCAGATTCTCAAATTTTTCCAATTTAGGGATTTCTCAGCCCTCATTTATCCTCCCTAACCCTCTCTACTCTCCTTCTGGGTCTCCAGATGTGGCATAAATCTTTCCTTCTGGTCTGAGGACTCACCTCTCTGCTGTTCCAACTCTCTCTCGCTCTATCCCTGAGTCACTGCCTCTGCCACGGAGTTCACCAGCTGGTGTCTGCCTTTGTATGGAATTTTTCAACTCTGTAATTCCCACTCAGTCCATTTTGATTGCTTCTGCCCTTTGAAGACAGTTTCTATTTCCTTCATTTGTGTCAAGACACACAACCCGCAGATGTTCATGGAATCATTGTTAGGACATGCACTTCCAGGTCTTTATCAGACAATTCCAACATTGGGCTCAGCTCAGGGTCAGCAACAATTTGCTCTTTCCTTGTTCCATTCGTGATCTTCCTGACTTTTAGGAATGTTATCCTGGACACTTTGTGCAGGTAGGAGATCCCAGGTCCTTCATATATGTCAGTCCCAGTGGGGGCTGCAGCTCCAACGCCTGTTGTGCTCCAGAGCCTTGCAGGGCCATTCATTTGCTCTGTGCACCTGAGGTCGCTTGGCTCCCACCAGTGCTCCCTGGACTGTGGCCTCTGTTGCCACCAGTGCCGGATTCTCAGGGGCAGCGCTTGGGGCTGCAACTACCTCCATCTCTTCATGGGAAGGAGAGAGTTTTGCTAGCTGCTTGTTGCTAGCAGAGCTCCTGCTGGCCCCCTGCTGCGGGGGACACAGCTGTACCCAAGGAAGGATAAGCCCTGACCACCTCCTGCCTGGTTGGGGCCAGGCCTGAGTCCCTCCTCTGCCATCTCATCTCACCTGGGGCAGGCTCTGAGCTGCTGGTCCCTCCAGGCCTGGGGTCCCTGGCCTGTCTGTCTGCCTCCCTCTCTGCCTTGGCCACCTCTGGCTTTCTCATTCTTAGGCTTGCAGAGGACAGGGAGAGGTGGGTTTGGGTCATTTGTCTGGACTGGAAGTTGGGAACGTCGAGAGTCATTTTAATCCTGTTTGTAACAAGGTGGGTTCAATGAACAGTCTGCAAGTAAACTCAGGTGGGCAGACTGCTGGATCAGGGCCTGTGGAACATACTTGCTCAGCCTTCAGCTATGGAGGCCCCGGAGTTGCTCAGTGTTGGCCTTAGGCTAAGGCCAGTGGGTCTCCTTCCCCAGAGGGCCACAGCCTCAGTGCCTGCCCCCTTCCCTCAGACACCCTACTGTGTCACCCCACAGGTGTTCCCCTAACAGAATAGGGGTCCAGAGTCCAGCCCAACCTCAGCCTCCCTCCCAAGCACCTGAAACCGGTACTTCTGACAGTCAGGACAGGGAAGTGGGTCTATCCCAGCAGAGGGTGGGTTGTGGAGCTGGAACTGAGTGCAGGGGGGCCCACGCCCCCTGGAGCTGAAGGTGGAGGAAGGACATGCCCAGCCTGGGCTCCCCAGCTGCATGTCCATTCCTGAGAGCTTTGTGATTCCCAGAGAGTTTGAGACACCCATGCTGCACAAGGGGGCCAGGTTTTCATGCATGGTGGTGTGCAATACAGTCCAGCACGTGGTTCCCTCCTCTTCTTGAGGCCATGGGACCAGATTGCTTGTCCCGGGCCTCCCAGAACACAGTGGTTTGGGTTGCCATCCTCGAAGAGCAGTCAGGGCCCTGCCCGGAGCAGAGGCCTACAGCCCAAGTGCCTGGCCCATAGTTGGCCTTGGCAGGAGACAGCTGGCAGCTCCAGACGCCATACAGGAGCAGAGAGGCAAGCGCAGGGTGCAGGCCTCAGGGTGCAGCTGTATCCCACAGGGGAGGAATGAGGGGGAAGCACTCGGCCCCGCGGCAGCCCAGCCGACTTGCTCATAATGGAGGCTGGGCCAGAGCCCTTCGGGGAAGGGTGTGCCTTAGTGGCGTCTGATGTATCAGGCTGGCGTACACCCTGGAACACTCACGCAGTTACTCCTGTCTGGTCGCATTGGTTGTATGGGGACTGCTGTGGGTCCTTGGCTTCTGAGTAGCTGGTGACCTGAGGCAGCCTTCCTGGGCCTCAGTTTCCTCATCTTTAAGGGAGACCCCTGAAGTGACTGCCCAGCAGAGACGCAAACCTGGGGCCTCGCACTGCCCCATTACCCAGCTGTCCACCCAGAGAATGGACATGAAAGGGAACCACGGGCACGGGTGCACCCTGAGCAGGTCTGGGCAGTGGGAGCCCCTATCGCCCCCAGCCCAGACAGAATCAGCCCTGCCTGAGCACCTCACTCCCCAACACTCCAGGCCCAGACCAGTTTCACAGAGGGAGGGGCTGTGAGGTCCCCTGGCTGACTCAGAGGCTCTGGGTCACTAGCCCCGCACACGCCTGTGCGGAAGCCATGAAGCGAAGCCCAGGTGAGCGAACCAGGCACTGTGTGCTCTGCCATGCTCAGGGATGTCTGCAGAGCCCATCAGGTCGCCCCAGCTTCACCAAGAATTCTCCTGGCTTTAAAGTGAAGCCCAGTAGGCCAGACCCAGTGTCTCACGTCTGCAGTCCTAGCAGTGTGGGAGGCTATGGCAGGAGGATTGCTGGAGGCCAGGAGTCTGGGGTTGCAGTGAGCTGCGATCTCACCACTGCATCCAGCCTGGGTGACAGAGCAAGACACTGACTCAAAAAAAATATTAAGGCCAGAAATGTGGGCTTGTAAGGAGGGGAACACCCTCTAAAAGAAAAGTGTCACTCCTAGGTTCCTGCAGGACCAGTGCAGAGTGGGTGCTCTGTGAACCTTGCCAGGGTCCCTGCGCCCCGGTCTCTGTGTCCCCACTCCTTGTGCCCCATCCCTGTGTCCACGATCCCTGTGCCCCAGTTGCTGTGTCCCTGTCCCGGTGCCCCAGGCATTGTGGCCCCAGTCCCTGTGTCTGTGGCTCTATGTCCCAGTCCCTGGTCCCTGTGTCCCTAAGTCCCCAATCCCTGTGTCCATGTGTCCCTTGGCCTGGTCCCTAAGTCCCCAGTCCCTGTGGCCCTGGTTCCTGTGTCCATGTGTCCCAGTCCCTGTGTCCCAGCCCCTAAGTCCCCAGGCCCTGTGGCCCTGTGGCCCGGTCCCTGTGGCCCCGGTCTCTGTGCCCTTGTCCCTGTGCTCTGGTTTCTGTGTCTATGATCACTGTTACCTGGTCCCTGTGCCCCAGTTCCTGTGTCCATGTGTCCCTAAGTCCCCAGTCCCTGTGTCCCAGTCCCTGTGTCCATGTGTCCCTGTGGCCCGGTCCCTAAGTCCCCAGTCCCTGGTCCCTGTGGCCCTATGGCCCTCTGTCCCTGGTTCCTGTGTCCATGTGTCCCAGTCCCTGTGTCCCAGCCCCTAAGTCCCCGGTCCCTGTGGCCCTGGTCCCTATGTCCTGGTCCCTGTGGCCCTGGTCTCTGTGCCCTTGTCCCTGCACTCTGGTTTCAATGTCTATGATCACTGTTACCTGGTCCCTGTGCCCCAGTTCCTGTGTCCCCAGTCTCTATGTCCCTGTGTTTCTGTGTTCCCTGCCCCTGGTCCCTGTGTCCCCAGTCTCTGTGTCCCTGGTCCCTGTGTTTCTGTGTCCCCTGTCCCTGGTCTCTGTGTCCCTGGTCCCTGTGCCCCACCCTATGGGCCCCAGGCTTATGTCTTGGAGGCCAATTGCAGAGTGGGAACCCAGCCTGTCCTGGCTCTCAGACTGTCACATAGGTGGTCACTTTCTATTCTTCTGTGTGTCTTCCACTTAATTTTCCTATGAACATAAAACTGACCCCAAAATAAGGATTTTTTTTTTAATTGAATTTTTTTTTCTTTTTGAGACAGAGCCTCAAGCTGTGGTCCTGGGTAGAGTGCCATGGCATTACAGCTCACAGCAACCTCTAACACCTGGGCTTCAAGCAATTCTCCTGCCTCCACCTCCCAAGTAGCTGGGCCTACAGGCACCTGCCACAACGCCTGGCTATTTTTTTTGGTTGCAGCCATCATTGTTGTTTGGCAGGCCCAGGCTAGATTCGAACCCACCAACTCAGGTGTATGTTGCTGGTGCCTTAGCCACTTGAGCCACAGGCACCAAGCCTAAAAATTGAAAATTTTAAGAAAAGAAACTAGCAGTGTCTTTTTAAGTGAGCTAGGACATGAAGCTAGGTCAGGGCTTGGGTCTAAGAGGTCACCCGCCCAGCTCTGGGCACATGACCAGGAGAGCCGAACAGTCACCAGGTCTCTGGGGAAGCACCTGCTATGCCCCAGACAAATGGTCACACGTCCTCGTAAGATTTCACATGATACAGGCACAGGCATTTAAAATCAGTTACTCAGGAGAAGCAGAGCCAATGACCCATCAGAGATATCACTTGTCCTTGGAAAAAGCAAAGGTCAAGCCCCCAGCACCACATGGTTCCTGGGGCTCTGTCCAGCTCCCCACAGGGATCTCTCTGTGGGACAGAAGGGCCTGGGGAAGTCTATTGGTAGAACTTCCACACTATTGAGCTACACAGTTTTATACAAAGTAGATGTTTGTGGTCTCACAAAAATGTCAGACTGTCTACAAAGGAAAAGGCAACACTGAGCCCAGGCAGTTCGGGGGACCCCATTCCCTGTCACTGTGGGAGCAGAGCCCTTCAGAGGCCAGGGCTGTGCTCAGGATGACTGCCTTCTGGCCAAGCCCTCCCACAGCAGCACGGGTGCCAGGGAGCTGAGGACCTGAACCCCTTGGGGGCTTGTCCTTCCTTCTGGAGAGTGCACCAGACTCAGGGACGCCAGGACCTCTTTTCTAGCCATAGGACTCCACAGGTGAGGACAAGACGGTTGGTTGAATGCCCGGACTCTAAGGCAGTGAGTTTCCACCACGAGCGAGTCACATCACCTTCTGAGCCAGCCTTTCCTGACAGGCAGGTGTCCTGCATTAACATGTGGTCTGGGCTCCTCTGCTGAGAAGTCCTACACATGGAAACCTGGCCATGGGACCTCCCTGCTCTCCTCCAGGCCAACCAGCAGGGGAGCAGGGAGAGGGATCTCTGTGAGAACTGGGCTGGGAGCTCCGCACTGTGGGTGCCAGGCAGGCCTCTGAGACAGGCTGCAGGGATGGGTAGGGATATCCGAGTGAGGAATAGGCATGTCCATCTCTGCCCATGTCCATCCAGCTTAGTAGGCCACAGCCAATAAGAGAAGGATAGCACCTCCCAAGGCAGGACCATGGCCATGGCTATGACCACAGGTGGTCAGAGCCTGCCCCATCGGATCGGGCCAAGAACCTGCACTGGACAGATCCTCAAGTTGGGTCTTGTGTGGAGTCGGCAGCACTTCCCACACACTCTGTCCCCGCCTGTGATGTCTCCACACTTGCCCATCTCCCTGAGAACAAGAGCCACACCTGTCACAGGCTGGCATCCAGCCCCAAGCTCCAAGCCAGAGTGAGGGGCAGAGGGGAGCTGGTGCCGCCACCAAGGAGGTGCTTGAGCTCCAGACGAGTGAAGGGCAGTTACGATAGGTGTTTACAAGCAATAACTCCACAGCAAAAGCAATCAATTTGTTCTGAAAGGAAGAAAGGGAGAACAGTCGAACTCAATGTCCAGTCAGATGGTGTCAACACTGGAAGCCACTTTAGCATTGCTCAGTGGGGGCCTCCAGACAGAAGGGGAAACTGAGTACCTGGAAAGCCGAGTGCCTCGTGTGAGACTCAGAAGGCAGAGATGTGTCCTGGGTAAGAGGTCTATTTCCTAACACCGCCCAACCATCAGGTCTGTTTCTTCATAGGCATGCCCCACTCGGGGTTGGGCACATGCCTGGCCTCCCCCAGCCACCACAGACCACAGGGATACAGCACATTGAAGGAACAAGGCCTACGGCCAGCTGCCCAGGGCAGGGATCTCGGGGGATCAGCCTGGGGTTGTGTGTCGTTAGCCCGGGGGCCCTTCCCTGCTCCCTATCCAGTGGGGTGGCCCATGGAGCTGAGGTGCTGTTTTCTGGGTCTTTTAGCCATCCAAGTGTGTCAAGAGCAAGTGGACAGGCTCCAACAGCCCAGTGAGAGCCACGTGGCTCTGGGGATGCCCTGCCTATGCATTCACATGAAGAACCGCCTGAATTAAGCCAGAGTGTCCATGTCACTTTTGTAATTGGCAGGAAAATAGGCCTCATGGAGCAATGTTTTGTTTGAACTATGCCTTATTCTGAAAGAATTTCATTAAAGCAATTATATTTTAATAAACGCGGCTGAGATTACAGATGGTGCCTCGTTGCGTAAGAGTACCGGTGTGCTATGGCAATTAGCAGCCGGAAAAGGAGCAGGGCCCAGCCATCGCTGAGCCACTCGACGTTTTCATTATAGGACGTACAAACAGCCTATTGATCTTCCTCTAAACAGCAGCTACAGGCAAGCACTCCCCACAAAGCTGCTCTGTGAGAGCACACTAGGTAAACAGAAGGAGATGCCAAGAGGTAGCTCGTGGGCTATGACTTACAGTGTGGGTTGAGGGCCTTTGTATAATTAAAAACATAATTAACTCCCAGGAGCAAGTGTCAAGTGTCAGGCAGCTCCAGGCATGCCCTGCCATGGCGGCCACACTAGAACAATATTCTGTCTGAGGGGGGTCAGTGTGTCCAGGAAAGGTCAGTCTGTCCAGGATGGTCAGTCTCCCCAGAGCCCATCTGCCTAGGCTGGTCAGTCCAGGCCCCTCTGCTAGCTGCTCATCACCAGCCATGATCCCCAGCCAGCCCTGCTGCGTCCTGTCCCCACTGAGAAGCAGCCTGGGACCCCCAGGTAGCACCTGAGCCAGTTGCCCAATGCTGCTCACTCTCAGCCACGAGGACTCACTCCGGTGGTTTGGACTGAGGTGGGAACACTGCCTGCCCACACCAGTTCTAGAGAGGTGCTGCTACAGCCCTGTTACCTGAGAACCTGTCATCTGAGCCCTCCTTACATCAGCACCCTTACCTGAAAGCCCTTTCACCTGAGCCCCATCACCTACAAGCCCCTCACCTGAGCCCTCTCACCTGAGACCCCTCACCTGAGCCCTCTTACCTGAGACCCCCTCATCGGAGCTCCATCATCTGAGCCCCCTCACCTGAGTACCCTAACCCTGAGTCCCATTCATCTGAGAGCGCCCACGCCTGTGCCCCGGGGCCGGGGCGCCGCGCCGGGGGCGCCGCCCCGGGGCCCGCCGCGCGGCGGCGC
>CAUYON010184738.1:0-29074 GCA_963573935.1 Arctocebus calabarensis
ATATAGTGATCAAGGAAAAGTCATGAAGGATATCTGTAACAGTATGATCAAAATATTTCTGAATGTATATGAATCGTGCCCTGTGATTGCACCAATGTACATAATTATGATTCAATAAAATTATTAAAAAATAAATAAATATCTCTCTCTCCCTTCTGTTTCTATGTATGCACAATATTATTTGCCCTTGTACTGATATATATTGATATTTCTTTTTGGACTTAGAAATATAGAGAGATGTTTAACACAATATGTTTGTAAATTACTGATGATAATTATTTGTGTAGTAGGATTTGAAGAGTTTATTTTACTTGAAAATTAAATAATGTGTGTTTTTCTTCCTTTTTATAATTCAGATTGATATAGGGCACAAATTATTAGGTTACATTGTTTGCATTTTTTAGGTTAAGTCCAAGTTGTAGTTGAGCCCGTCACCCAGGGGATGTTTTATATACCCTTTTATTATGCCCATTAGGTAAGAGTTCATCAAACCTCCTCTCTCCACCTGTCTCTTTCCTTTACCCCCCAACTGAATGCATTTCTTTTTTCTTCTGGTTAGATGCCGATAATGGGATTGCAGTGCCAAATGGAAGATGTACTTTTAGCTCTTCAGGAATTCTCCATACTTCTTTCTAAAATAGCTGTATTAGTTTGAAATCCTGACAACAGTGTATAAGTGTTCCCTTCTCTCCACACCCATACCAGCACTTGCAGTTTTGATTCTAATCATCAGAATATGTGTTTTTCATTTTTGACAGTCACTTTAGATTTTCCCAGAAATATTAAATTGATTTCTCTTCTGAAAAAAGTCATGCAAAATAAGCATAAACATGGTCTGTTAGTTGAAAGGGCATTTAACAGATTCAAGGAGACCAGATTTTAAGCTTCAGATCTGCCTCTGCAGTGTGACCTTAAGAAATGCAACTGAACTGTATGAAAATTAGTCTTAATCTGTAAAGCAGTGTATTCTAGTGCTAACATCCCTATAAGTTTATAGAATGTACCAGTAGCTTGTTTAGTCTGAGCTGATCCTGAAGAAAAGAGAGAGCATGAGAGGAGGGCTTCCATGCAGATGGCTTCTTCTGGCATGGGATGATCCCAGGAAACAAGAAGGAGAGTTCATGGAGGGTGAAATGAAAGATGATACAAGCATATCACATTGAGCCGGTTATGGCTATGGGCAAGTGGGGCTTCATCCCATCAGAATCTTCACCTTTGCATAACACAGAAACATTTTTCACCTAAAGGAAAGACAAGGGATCGTTTATCTACCACCAGTTTCAGTCCTACACTGGCTAAATATTACCCCATGGGTAACATTGGTAAATAAGATACAGGACATCCTGTTAAATTTCAATTTTACATAAAGAATTTTACAACAAATATTTTGCAGGACATATTCAACAGGTTTCCATGGTTTATATTAAAATAAAATTTAGGTAGGCACGGAGTATTAACTCATTAAGATGTTAACACTTTCATACTTCTGGTTATGCATGTATTAGTGCAAATGTTTTGCACCGCAGGAACAAAGAAACACTATTGGAGAAAGTAAGGGGAACATAATTCAGGTTAAGGTGCCAATGAGATGAGATGCAGCCTGTTTTGATATACCTATGCACACTGACCACCTGAGCAGCATTGAAAGATTGAAAGTTTGGGTAAAAAAGTGATATAGAATAACAAAACATGTGGGGGAATAAGACAAAACGATCAAAGTGGATATATATATATATATATTTCTTTTTTTGTGGATATCCAAAGAGGAGATATATATATTTTTTTTCTTTTTTTTTTTTTTTTGTGTGTGTGTTTGTGTGGTTGTTGGCTGGGGCTGGGTTTGAACCCGCCACCTCCAGCATATGGGGCCGGCGTCCTACTCCTTTGAGCCACAGGCACTGCCCTTTTTCTTTTCAAAGTGGATATATTTTATAATTTATATATCATGAAAAAATATGAGCTGATATTATCATTATAATTGGCTTGTTTTAAAATTTGGCTGTTTTGATAGGGGTTGGGTGATTCAAATTGCAGGTTATCTATTAACAAGCATAAGCTAATTGTATTAAGAAAGAATGAAAACAGAATGATGCTTTGGCTTTAAGATAAGAGCTTTCAAAATTAAAAATGTTTTTTCGAGTATAGTTGGTTTGACTATTTGGTCTGAATTTATTTGCTCTGAAAAGACATGCTATTTTTCTGTTTACCAGAAAGTTACTCTTGCCTAGTAAGAGCATTTTTTACTTGGGATGGTATGGTTGTGAAGAGGACTCTTAGTGTGCCTAGAATTCTGGAGTCTGTCAGCAAATGGTAAAGTCTCTTCGCTGTAACTGTTTTTGTTTTGTTTTTGTAGAGACAGTTTCACTTTATCGCCCTCAGTAGAGTGCCGTGGTGGCGCACAGCTCACAGCAACCTCCAACTCTTAGGCTTAGGCGATTTTCTTGCCTCAGCCTCCCGAGTAGCTGGAACTACAGGTGTCCACCACAATGTTCAGCTATTTTTCTGTTTTGCAGTTCGGTCAAGGCTGGGTTTGAACCGACCACTTTCGGTATATAGGGCTGGCGCCCTACTCGAAGAGCCACAGGCACCATGTTTTTGTTTTTCATAGTTGGTTTTTAACACACTCATGAGCAGTTTTTCCATTGTGATAACATAATATAACTTTATTAAGTGTGGGAGAGAATAAATTATTGTCCTTCTTTTAGAAATACATAGCCACTATTGTATAGTCAATTTTCAGGGTAACCTCCAAATTATCACTGAACTCACTGTATTCTTCTGCTTCATCCATTATTTTCTCAAAGTATGTGACTTACTGATTTCTGTAGAAGAATTGGAATGCCTTTACTGCCAAGCCTAGGAGGTCATTCTGCCAAAAGAGCTGTTATTTCTTTATTTTTCTTCTTTCTTAGAAAAGGTTATGCATAGTTCTTTCAGCAATTTTCCCCGCCAATCTTTTAGTGCTTTATCTTTTCTCTAGAAGTGTTGTTTCTTATCACCATGATCTAAAAACCTTCCGTTGTCTACTACTTGCATGTACCTATGCCAAGTTTTGGAATATAAGAGGCATTGGATAGTAAGAACATACCCTTTCTATTAATCAGTAAATTATTCTCAGTAGTCGGGATGAATCAAATATGAATTCATTATGTGTATTTTAAATGCAAATCTATTTTCATAGACAACTTAGAAAATATTTTACTATAGAAGCTTAAAAAACTCCAGTTATTATAGAGCATCAGGCCTGAGCCAATGGATTTTACAATGTACATATTGCCAGTAAAATGTCTTTTATAGAAAATATTACACTTTTTTGGTATTGATTGTTATTTAACTATCGATGAATTATGACCCACAAAATAATTTGTTTTAGTGAGAGAGCATTGGCCTTTGGTGCCATAATTATACCAATTCATCATAATGAATATATTTGATACAGTTTTTAAACTAATATGTCCGTTATTTATTTCAGTTGATTACTATATCCTATCAGCTTGGTTTTAGTGATGAAATCAGAGCTATTTTGTAAGTAGATGAATGTAAGACTATATAGCAAGGCCCACTTGTAACCATATTCCACACTGGTTAGCATACTGCAATTCATTAATGTCCACTAATGAATAGATTTTCTGCAAAGAAATGGGTAGCTATTTTGCAATGGCACATTTTATAAATCACTGAAGTATAGTCCTCATTGGCACTGTAAAATAGCTCAATATATATTTGCACCTCAAATCTATAATGCCTCTGTGGCCAAGGAACACAGCAGGCTGAGATGGGGTTGCTCTCCTGGTGCTGCACAATTTTATGATACCATAGACTTCTAAGGGCATGCTTTGGCTGTATTTCCCACCTTCATTCCCTACCGAGCTGGTCAACAGAATTTTTAGTTCAAAAGAGGGAAATTAGGGCAGTGCCTGTGGGTCATCGAGTAGGGCGCTGGCCCCATATACTGAAGGCAGCAGGTTCAAAACCGTCCTCGGCCTAACTGCAAAAACTAGAAAAATAGCAGGGCATTGTGGTGGGCACCTGTAGTCCCAGCTACTCGGGAGGCTGAGGCAAGAGAATCGCCTAAGCCCAGGAGATGAAGGTTGCTGTGTGCTATGCAACACCACAGCACTCTACCGAGGGCGATAAAGTGAGACTGTCTATACAAAAAAAAAAAAAAAAGAGGGGAGTTAGCTAGCTATTCACTTCCCAACAAGGCAATTTTTACCTTTATCTTTCATCTATTTCACATGCTTTTATTTCCTCACTCTTTGGCTACCTTGTAAAAATCTCAACTATCAATATTCTTAATAGTTTTGGAAATTGGAATTTTTGTATGCATAGCATCTTTTAGCTTTTTTTAACTTAGCATCACATCACAAACATATGTTCATATCTTTAAATATTCACCCAAAACAAATTTGAACAGTTGTTTGGTGTTCTATCATATGTATAGTCCGTATGTTATTTTCTCACTTATTAAGGAAAATGTCCTGATAGGGATATGCTCATGAAACAGGTATACATGTTTTTAGAGCTCTCCATATACTTTGATGAAAAAGTTTCACCATTGAATAACTAAACCAAAGTATTTGGTTGTGTGTATTTTTCTTTGATCCTATCGACCAATGTATTGTCTTAAAAAGTTAAGAGTTTCAGAACAAAGTCATATTTCTTTATGAGGCTAAGGTACTGCAAAATTTCTTTGAACTCAAAAACATTACAAATAAGCATCATTGTAATCAGCTTAGCCTTTTTTTTTTCTAAGTATGGTCTTGATATTGTATCTATCATATGTTTAGCATATCCTAATTATCACTGCAAATGTTATACTATATGATGTTGGCTGATAGGTAAGAAAGATGTTGTATGGGAACTTACCATTATTTTATTGGTTTAGCCTGATAAACTCAATGGGAAACCTGATAGAGTTGTCTTCAATATTGCTGTTTCACAAAAAGCTTTCAACATTTGAGCTTAGAAATATTGACTAAATGCATATTCTATAATAGATTATGAGGATAGAAGAATGAGTCACATTTCCTACACATAGTTCCCCTTAAAGAACTCACTGTTCAGTGGAGAGTGCAGCTATGCAAGCTGGTCACAGTAATTCAATGTAGCTAAGCAAATCTATACCTAAATGTTCTGGGAGTTCTGGGAATAGAGTTGGGGAGAGTCATTCTTGGCATTCAATACCCATTGTTTTTTTGCGTGCCTAAACTCCCTTTACGTGGAAAATACAATCTTTACAATAACCAGCTCTTTAGCTGAATATTTAGTTTATCTTGGCCTGCTCCTCTTTTGCATCTTTAAAATTGTTGGAACCGATCATTACTAGTTTGTTGTCCTTTACTTAAACCATTGGCAATACAGACAAAAGGGCCCCACCCTAGCCAATGCAGAAGTACCCATTTATTGGTGAGTTGCCATTAATAATATACCTCTTCTGACTTCATGAATAATTTATGATAGAATTTAGCGTTCATTTTAAAGGTAAGTAAATTATTTTACTGGAACCAAATCAGTGTGGTTGAATTAGATCAATACATCAACAAAACCCATCAATCATGTTGGCCGAAGGGAAATCTCTGTATTTATGTCGAGAGGAAAACAAATCTTTTCAAAGTTTTAAGAGATAATAAATACATAGCAGTAAAGAATTTGTGCACTCAGTTTACCTTTCATTCATTCATTTATCAAATATGTATTGGGCACTAAATATGTACCAGACAGCATTGTAGTAACTAGTGAGTTAATATTGGGCAAGATGAACAGGTCCTGTTCTGGAGTTTAAATTCCAATTGGGAGACATATATGACCAGCAAATTGAGAGCTTTAATATGCAAATGAGCAGTGACCAGATCATACAGCAAAACATAACTTTCACTCATGACCATCAGCAACTTGCCCAGGAAACCAACTGCTTTTCTACAATAAACAGGCCAGGAAGCCAGCCTGCTCTGTGTCAGTTTTGTAGGAAGTCAAACTTCTAACTCCAGTAGCAATCCAAGAAGTAAACAATAACTTTTGTAGCAATCAGCCCGAAGTGGCCAGGACGTGACGACTAATAGCTAGTAATTTCCTCAATTTTGTCACTGATTCTAACTTAGGACCAACTAGAGAAAGCCAAATAGACAACTGTGGTTAATCACATAGGCTTCCCTGTTTCCATTCTAGTTAGCCTGTTCCCATTTTCTTAATTGCAAAAACCTCCAGTCAGGAAGTACCAGAAACCTCCTTTTTCTTTTTTATAAAACTGTCTTTGAGTCTCTGCCAATGTACAATCAATGGTAGCTCATCTCATTGCTATAGCAAGATCTGAATAGATAGCCTTTACTTTTTTCATTTGCTTAGTTTTCATTTCTTTCCCTTAAACAAATAAGTGAGCATGGTAATTTCCAATAATGATAATTGCCTTGAAGAAATAAAATATGAATGATGTCATAGAATCTGATGGAGTGGGAATGGGGGATAACTTAGAGTGGTCAGTAAATGATTTTTTTTGAGTAGGGTTTGAGTTGATCTGAATTACAACAATGGAGGAGCTGTTTGAAGATATAATTTAGAGACTTCCTGAAAAAATAAGAGCATGTTCCAAGGCCATGCAGCAAGAGAAAAATTGGCATTTTAAGGAACCCAAAGAAGGTCATGGTTGTCATAACATGGTGAATGAGAAGAGCTTTGGGGTGTAAAGACAGAGAAGTATGTAGGAATCAGGTCATGGAGGGCCTTGTTAGCTGATTAATTACTTAGAGTTTTAGTGTAAGAACTATGGAAAATCAGGCAAAGGTTTTATGCATGAGAAGAATATTATTTGACCTGTATTTTTAAAACCTCATTCAATTGTATGATAGTGGTATCTCATACCAATGTGGTAGAAGTAGATATAGAGAAAAATGTTTGAATTTAGAATATATTTTGGAGAAAGAGATGATGAACTTGTTAACAAATTGGATGTTCAGTGTGAGAGAGACATGGATGAAGACTGAGTACTAGCTTTTCTGTGCATTTTTTTTCCTTTATCTACTGAATAGATGCTGGTATTATTTACAGAGATACTAAATATTAGGCAAGAAGTAAGTTTTAGCAGTGGGAAATTAGTGGCAGGACCAGGATTTCTAATCTGGTCATATTAACTTCAAGATGCTTTTAGAAATCCGTGAACAGAGTTCAATAAAATTTGGAAATCAGTAAATGTCTCGAGGATGGAAGAGGTTGGTTCTGTCACCTAGTGGCTGTGTGACTTTGGGCAAATTATTTCACCTTTCTGAACCTCTTTATCCTCCTTGGTAAAATGGTGGTAATGAGAGTAGCAATTTATTGGAAGAGTGTTGCATATTTAGCTTCACAATTACTTTATTCAATTTAGTTCGAGAATTACAGAAACAATTCTTGGATTTTCTCAACAGATTAAGTGGACTTTCTAGCATTTAATGATGTAAGTTTTTATCTTTTTTCTGTCTTTGTGTGAGACGTCAGAGAAGGTACATCATATATTGCTGAGCAGTCTCAGTTTTACAGTTAAAGACTTATTATTTCTTCTCAAAAATCATGAAAATATCAACCTCTCTCTAAGGGCAAGATTGTACTAAATAAATTGACTATTCAGAATATAGCATTGATCTAAGATTTCTTGCTGATCCAGACTTTTTATGGAGAGACTTGTATCATTTTGACCCATTAATTTCAGGGCTATAAATGCTAAGAGCACTGAAGATGTCCATGTCTGTGGACATGCAAGGATAAAATGTTTATCAAATTTTAGAGGCTGCGTTATTTAGATAGTCACTGTATCTGCTTGTCAGGTACTATAAAAATGATTGATTTCCTTAGCAATCAGTTGAAAGACAAGGATTTATGACAATGACCTTTGCCAAAAAGGGGAAGCTTTTCTATAGGTATAATCATTTCCTTTTGGATAAAGTGAAGTTCTTATTGAAACAGTCACGTTGGCTCGGTGCCTGTGGCTCAACGGGCTAAGGCGCCACCCACTTACACCTAAGCTGGTGGGTTCGAATCCAGCCTGGGCCAGCCAAACAACAATGACGGCTGCAACCAAAAAAATGGCCGGGTGTTTTGGTGGGTGCCTGTTGTCCCAGCTACTTGGGAGGCTGAGGCAGGAGACTCACTTGAGCCCAGGAATTGGAGGTTGCTATGAGCTGTGATGCCACAGCACTTTATCCAGGGTGACAACTTGAGGCTCTGTCTCCAAAAAAAAAAAAAAAAAAAGAAAGAAAAAAAAGAAACAGTCACTTTAGTATTAAATAATATTACTTATTTGATAATAATAGATAACTTACCATTACATGACTTTATTGATTATGCTAAATAATTTATGTGTACTTTCTCACTTATTTCATCATTTTGAGATAAGCACTATTATAATGTTCATTCTACATGAGGAAATTAAAACTTTGAAACATTCAGAGACTTAACCAAGATCAGTGAGTTGGTCAACAATAGAAATATTATTTAGATCCTGGTATTGTACTGAAATTGCTCTCGCAAAGCTTCCAACCTGCTTGCAACACCACCCTAGCCATTGATCATTGTCACAGTCTTTGTGAATGCTGAGCACACTTCATTTTAGATCTTGACCGCATTTCTAAATGATGGAGTAGAAAGAGGTCTCAGTAAGTGGGAAAAGAAGAGATAAACCAGCCAACTAGAAAACTGGGATTGTCTAATTTCCTTGATTTCAAAAATGAAGCAAAAGAATTTACGGTCATCATTATTGTAAAGATTCCAAATGCAAATAAGTCTGTTTTCTGACACCAAAGGCAATGTTCTTACTACTACACCACACCACTTTCAAAGAGTTTATGAATCATGATTATTTGCGTTAAGTAGAGAGAATACTTGGTCTTCTTGGTTGACTTGGAAACCAATCCTTCTTCTGAAATATTCCTTCCGTGGTAACTTACATTTGGCGTTCCCAAAATCCCATTCATAAACTAACTTTAAGAAACCAATGAAATGCTGCTTGTATGAGAAGCATCTTTCTCACACAAACGTTTTTATTCACACTTGTGGACACATACCTTCAAAGATTTTGATCCTCTAGTTTTGAAAATTGTACTCAGTAATCTTGAAACTGTATTTTTATTTTTCAACTTAATTCAACTTATTTTCAAAACATAATGAAATCTAAAGGACACAAAGTGTGAAATCAAGAGGAATACTGAATAAGATTAGTAGCTAGGTTATATATTTTTGTCTTCCTGCAAAAGTGTTCCCTGTTCTTCGTGCCTGTGAAGTCATTATAATATTTATTGCTTGAAGCATTTTGATCAAAATCCTAACATGTTATAAATAGCTCAAGATTATGTGTTTGTAATTCTTTGTATAAATAAATGTCATTGTGCTCACTCAGTTGCTTTAATTTTTTTAAAGGTTTTTAGTTTGTTTCCAATGGAGGCCCATTCGCTGGAGGGGTGAAAGCCTTACTGTGTCTTCACAATATTTTACCTCTGCCCTGCCAAGTTGTCAGTTGTGTTGATGTCTCTGTTTTATTTCTTCCTTTCCTCTAAGCCACAGGGTTGTGACAGTTGTCACTTAGGACTTCAGGATGGACAAAATAAAGTTGTTTAGAAAATAGCAGGTAACTGCATTTTGGTGGTATATCAATGGGCTTAAAGTAAATTAAAAGTCTGAAAAAATGTCTCCTCTAAGGCACTGTGGTCCTAACCTCAGCAGGTTAGTCATTGCATTTATTGTTGTTAAGTCTGAGCAACATGATTGACTCCATTATTTTATTATTTATTTTATTTCATTATTTTATTATTTTTCTGAGACAGAGTCTCACTCTGTCACCCTGGGTAGAACGCCCTGGCATCATCATAGCTCAAGGAACCTCAAACTCTTGGGCTGAAATGAAGCTCCTGTCTTAGCCTCCCGAGTAGATGGGATAACAGGTGCCTGAGATAGGGTCTTGCTCCTGCTCAGGTTGGTGTTGATCTCCAGATCTCAAGCTCTCTGTCTGCCTTGGCATCCCAGAGTGCTAAGATTACAGGCATGGCCACTGCTCCCGACTATGATCATCTCCTTTGGAATGACTTCCCTCAATCTTGAAACACATGTTTGCTTTTTCATGCTTTCATTCTCCTGTGCCATCCATTAGGATGAGGCTCCATCATGACCTTTATGACTATAACTTCTTTCCAAGTGTAACTAATCAATCCATTTGTAGATAAATATCACTGCAACACTGTTTTTAATATGCTCTTGCTCTTTTTGTATTAGGAAATATTCCAAACCATTAAAATATTAATAACATTACAATCACTACAGTGTAGAAACAACTGAAAGGCCCATCAATGCAGGAACAGAGTAACAAATTGTGGTATATGTCTACTATGGAATAGTATTCAGCAATAAAAATGATGGCGACTTTACATCTTTTGTATTAACCTGGATGGAGTTGAAATATATTCTTCTTAGTAAAATATCACAAGAATGGGAAAGCAAGTGTCCAATGTACTCAATACTAATATGAAGCCAATAGATGATCTGATACATGCCCACATAACAGAAAAACTCAATTCAATTCAAGTTGGGAGGATAGGGCACAAAGGAGGGGGAAGAGGGAGGAGGGGAGGGGATTGGTGTGCTCCCACTAAATGGGCATAATGTACATGTATATGGCACACTTCTTGGATGTGGGACACAATTATAAGAGAGACTCTATCTAACAAATGCAAATATTGTAACCTAGTTGTTTATGCCCTCACATTAACCTGAAATTTTAAAAAATCTATCAAAATATTTGTAACAGCCAACACTTACATAGTATGTTTTTTACATGTTCTAACTTGTCAACTTTAAGAATAATGTTATGAAGTATATGCTGCTACAAATGTGGAAAGTGAGGATCACAAGGTGAGGAAAATGTCTAACAGCACACAATATTAAATGGTATGGCTGAGATTTGATCTTCTTGCTGTCAAGTTGCACAGTCCACAATTTTAACCTTTATGTTTTACTGTCTGCCTAAGAAGCACATATAGAAGGTCCAGATTTAAGGCATGCAAGGGCTGTCTGGAAAGTATCCAGCCGTGTAAAATGAAAAATAAAGACATCCATGGCTTAGTGCTTTGTTGACAGCTCTCATATACACACATATATGTGTGTATGTTATTTCTATTTATAAATAAAACGTATTTGGGAAATATTTATTTCTATGTAAATGAAACATATTCAGGACATCTATATTCACATATTACAAGTGGTCATATATACTCCAAATTTGCTTTCTTGAAAGAGGAAACTATTACCAATGCAGTTAACACTTTGTTTGCATACCTTTCCTATCAATGCGTTTATTATTTCTTGTAAGAAGTAAATAAAATACTATTCAGAAGTTGATGTGTATCTCTTGCATGCATGATTTAACAATTTCCTCAGATATTTATCTGCTCATAAACAATATATAGTGCTTTGTGTGTTCAAACATTACATAAATTATTTCACTCTATACCCCTACTTCCATACCTTTTCCCCTCGGTTGACTGTTTCCTAGATTTATCCAAGTGCACAGCTGTAGATCTAATTTATTCCCTGTAAATGATAGATTATAGTTCAACTTTTTTTTTTGCAGTTTTTGGCCAGGGCTATGTTTGAACCCATAACGTCCAGCATATGGGGCCAGTGCCCTATTCCTTTGAGCCACAGGCACGGCCCTGTAGTTCAATTTTTGAGTGTATTATGATTTGCTATCCATCAATTATCCTAATGGTGAACATGTTGGTTTTGATTTTTCCCATTTACAAAGTACTATAGAAAATAGCCAATTCCACATGTCCTTGTGCACATGTGTAAGAACTTCTCTATGTTATATATCTAGAAATTGAATTTCTGAGTTACAGTCCAAGCTAGATGTTGTAAATTATTTTCCCAGGTGATAACACCAATTTATAATTACACTGGCACTCCATTAGAGTTGGTATTTTTATCAATCTTTAATAAAATAAGGGCTTATTAATCTTTTAATTTTTTACCAAGCTTATTTGCCAATTCCCCCGTCCATACACAACTATTAGAATTCTGTCCCTGTCAGCTTGCACCTAGAGACTACATTTGTGACAAAAACTTCTATGGACCAAATATTCGTTAATGCATACCTCTCTGGCTTTCCTCTTTCCCTTTAATATGCTGTTTTTATTTGTATTTTGTTAAAGTGGTCAATATTCTCCTTCAGAGTTTAATTTTTTGTATCGTATGTAAGAAATCATTCTCTACCATGAGATCCTAATGATATTCTAATATCTTCAAAAAGTTTTAAATTTTTGGCTTTTTTTTAAACTTGTGTAGTTCACGTGGAACTGATTCTAATGCATTGTAAGAATTCAATTTTGTATGTTTCCCATTTGGATGACTAGTTTCCCCATGAACACTGCATATCTCTTACAGAACTCTTTTTTATTTCTTCCGAAATATTTTATAATTTTCAGGACACTAGTTTTATACATTTTTGTCAGATCTATTCTTTTTATTTTATAATTTTTGTTGCTGTTTTCAATAATATTTATTTTTAAATGTGAATTTCCAATTTTGTGTTCCTACTACATAAAAATAAAATTCATTTTTGTATATTAATCTCATATTATGCAAGCTTGGTGACCTCACATTATTTCTAGCAGTAGTTCTAGTAGTTTTTATGTATTCCATTAGATTTTATTCATATGCCACCATGTTGTAATGGATAGAGACAACTTCCTTTGTTTCTTTCCAATTGGGAAGTATCTTTGGTTTATGTTTTCTGGCCTTATGGCATTGACAAGAACCTCCAGTGCAGCTTTGAATGAAAGTTGTAAGAGTGGAAATTCTTTCCTTATTGCAGATCTTAGGGGGGATACATTCAGACTATCACCATTGAGTATGATCTTTTCAGAAGGCTTAGGAACTTTCCCTCTATCTCTATGTCTCTGAGAATTTTTATCTAAAGTCTATAGATTTTGCCAAATCTTTTTTGAGAAATCTATGAAGATGATCTTTTTTTTTCTCTTTTAGTATATTTATATGTTGAATTAATTTTATTGGCTTTTAAATTGTATATTCCTCTTGCACTCATGAGAAAAAACACACATGGCATCTTAGACATATTTTTGGATTCAATTTTCTAAAATATTATGAAGAATTTTTCAATCCAAGTTTATATGGTTATTTGCAGCATTTTTACAACATTTTTGCCAGATTAATGTATCAGAGTAATGCTGGCTTCATAGCATGTGCTGGGGAGCATTTCCTGTTCTTCAATTCTCTTTAAGAGTTTATGTATAATTGTCAATAAATGTTTGAAGGAATTCCGCAGTGAAGTAAGTAACTTTGGTCTGAAGTTTTTGTTAAGAAGACAGAGTTTCACTCCATTGCCCTCAGTAGAGTGCCGTGGCATCACACAGCTCACAGCAACCTCCAACTCCTGGGCTTAGGAGATTCTCTTGCCTCAGTCTCCTGTGTAGCTGGGACTACAGGTGCCTGCCACAACGCCTGGCTATTTTTTTGTTGCAGTTTGGCCGGGGCCGCGTTTGAACCTGCCACCTTTGGTATTTTGGGATGGCACCCTACTCACTGGGCCACAGGCGCCGCCCTGGTCTGAAGTTTTCCTCCTGCCTCCTGGAAAGGGTTTAAACTACAAACGCAATTTTTGTAATAGGTACAGAACTGTTTAAGAGATCAAATTTTCTTGCTTAAGGTTTCTCATATTCTGTCTTGCAAGGAATTTGTTTATCTCCTACAAATTGTCTAATTTACTGACATAACATTGTAAAATTTTCTTATTATCTTTTTAATATTTTTAAAGCTGCACGATGATGTTGTGTGTCTTATTTCTGACATTAGTAAATTTTTCCTTCTATCTCTCTCTCTTTTTTTTCTTTGTCTTTTTTTTTTCTTTTTTTTGAGACAGAGTCTCACTCTTCTAACTCAGTAGAAACAGTAGCTCTGGGTAAAGTGCTGTGGCGTCACAATGCACAGCAATCTCAAATTCTTGGTCTTAAGAGATTCTCTTGCCTCAGACTCTCAAGAAGCTAGAACTACAGGAGCCAGCCACAATGCCCAGCTATTTTTGTCTTGCAATTGTGATTGTTGTTGGAACTCGCCTGCCTCGGTTTATGTGACTGGCACCCCAACCATCCATTGAACAACAGGCACTGAGCCTGTCTCTCTTTTTTTCTCTCTCTCCTTTTTTTTTTCCTTTTCCAATCAGTGTTACTGAGGGTTTAACTATTTTATGGAATTGTAGCAGCTTTTTTCCCCATTGATTTATTTGATTTTTTTACTATTTTCTCTTTTATTGATGGTATTTATTATTTCTTTTGTCTCTTCCCTTTGGATTTGGTTTGCTATTCTTTTTCTGTTTATTAGCGTGGGAAGAGCAGCCATTGATTTAAGATTTTTGTACATTTATTATACAGACATTTAGTGCCACAAATGTTTCCTCAGTACTCCTTTAGAGGCTTCCATCAAATTTAGCTATATTATGTTTTCAATCAATTCAAAATATTTTCTATTTTCATTTCTTATTTTGTTGGCGTCAACAGACATTTTTTCCAGCCCTTGTGACTGCCTGTTACTGTTTCCACTAATCTATTCAGATGCTGATTTCTCTAGTCTCAGGTAGTCTTTTCACACACACTTATCAGTATGCTGCTAAATACTCAAGAGGAAACTCCTGCATATCTTCAGTGTTCTGTCTCTGTGAAACCCTCACTTCTCCAATACCCTGGCTTGCTCTGTTCTTCCCTTGTCTTCCTGAAACTTTGAGTTTTAAGTTGTCCTGTTCAACTCTAGGAATCTCAAACTCTGCCCAGATTCTCATTTTTTTAGTAATGTGCCCTTTAATATTTCTCAAGACAGTTAAGTTGTGCAAATAAACTTTCTCCATCTGAATCTCTTTGCTGAGATATCAATACCCTTCATTGCTTGATATCCAATATCTATCCAATATCTAAAACTATTATTTTGTATATTTGATTTTTTTTTATTGTTGTTGCTTCAGTAAAGTAAAGTTGCTTACAGTAAATCTCCTCCTTTTTACTCCATTTTTTTCCAGAGTAGGAAGTATTTTCCCTGTAACAATATGAAGTAGTTGTTGTTAATGTCTCATTTTAAAAGGAAACCAAAACATATATAAATTGAACAGTTTTCCCTAAATAACACAGGGAGTAAATGGGAGAGCTAGGATTTCAAGTTGCTCTGAAAAGGACATGTCTAGTCAATTTAATTCTTCAAAAATAACCTCATTATCTCTGCCCTTTTATTTTCTAGGTAAATTTAAAATCAGCTTTTCCAATATTTAACATACACTCATATACACACTACTCTGTCATCTTCATCTTCCTCATCTTCTATTGGATTTATTTTTTTTCATTAGTTAATTTAGGAAAGGATTTACATATTTATGGAATTGAAACTTCCATAAACATGATATATTTCTCCTTATGTTCTTCACTACAATTTTACATTTCTTCCACCAAAATATTGCATTTCTTTGGTTATATTTAATATAAAGGTGTTTATATTTCTATTGATAATGCTAAAACTCCTTCTCTATGTAAAATTACATTTTCTAACATTTATTTACTGAAATATAAGAATTTATTTGATTTTTAGAAGTCAATTTAATACATATCATCATGTTATATTCTCTTAGTAGGTTCCATTTGCAAATTAACTGAAATTCCATTGTAAATTATGATAGCATGAATTATGGAAATGTTTCATCCTTTCAAAGATGTAGACAATTTAATTCTTTTTTCAATTCTTATTGTTCTACCTAATACCATCTGCAAACTGTGACAGTAGACATCATTGATTTACTACGGAATTTAAAAGAAATACTTCTATATTTCTCTCAAGGATGACAGACTAGAGGCTTTTTTATTATGCTTTATGCACTTACAAGAAGCAAAATGATGTGTGGGGATGCACACTGTGAACTCTTATCCAATAAAGAATCCAGAAAATCAGTAGAAAAGCAAAAGAACACTTCACATCCTGGAGAAGAGAAAGTGGGCAGGGAGCCTATGTTGTGTGGTTAGGCTGTGGATTGTGAGGTGAAACCCCAGTACAGGAGATGGTTAGTGAGTATCCTCTGGTAATCCACCTTTCCACTGGGTAACCTTGCAATCCAGCCTATAGGAGAGCACCTTGATCCTTTAAGGCTCTGGGTCTAGCTTAGGGAGAGAAAAGGAAGAAAATGCAATGAGAAGTGCCCCAGGCATCTTTCCAGACCTGAGAGCTAATGGGAGCTTGCCACTATCTATACTTGTGCCTAGTAAGCTGGACAGAATCCTGCAACCTAGTACTTATAACAACTGTGGGCGTTAGAGAGCCTTTGACTGTGCATTGGAGTTCTAGGCCTTGAGCAAGGGAAGAGCCCCTAGAGCCCACTGACAGGCATATGTGGCATGGGCTTCTTCTATGGGTACTGGAATTAGATCCCCTCTTTGGGGACTAGAGAAGGAGGAGATTTGCCTAAGAGATGTGGTTTGGGCTGAGTTTGGGCTGATTTATGGCCTGAGGCAGCTTAGGGAACTAAAGGCAAATGGCATATGATTTTACTGAGTATACTAGCCAGTTTCCTTTTTTGGGATGGAGGAGTTGCCCCTATGAGATCTGGACAGAAACAGGGAGATATACCTGCTCCTGCTCACTTGACATAAGCACCAGTGCCTCCTCTCCATTCCCATCCTGGGACCTCAGTGCCACCATGGTTGCTCTTCTCAGCAACTAGGAAAAGGTCCAGGGGCTAGTGATTTCATCCATACTCTCATTAGGGCTGGTGATTTCCAGGGAGGCCAGAATGGGGACTTTCCTAGTACTGCTTCACTCAGGTTAGCCCCCTCCCTACCAAGGCCAAGTGTAATATCCAAACCATTAAATGTTCCATGACCCAGCCCATTTCCTGGGACAATGGAAGTGCTTCTTCTAGTAAACAAAGATCAAGCCTAAATATTATTGCTATCACCATAGTTGCAAGAGGTAACGACTGGCTTGGAGTTCAACTCATACAACCCAATATGAAATCTGCTGACAGTACATACCTCTTGGAACAAACAGGGTTTTCATAACTTCTTGTACTACTATTTCCCATGCTACTTTGGCTTTTCAGAGGGTCATGAGACTGCTCATCCATGTTGTACAAGGCTATTACAACCAGAATTTCAGAAAACCACCACACTGAGGCTTTTTAAAACAAAGAAAATCATATAGATTCTTTGCTGCTTAATGGGCCCAGAACCAAAGCCAAATGGCCCTATTCAAAGTATAATTATAAGCCATTCTCAATGAAGAGTCTATACCCAAAGAAAGTAAGTTCAGAAATAAGTAGTGACTATTTCAGGAAGACACCCAGAAAGTTTATAGAAGCAGGTTATTATGACACATCAAAGGCAAGATAGTTACTTCCTAGCAATGTATCTTAACCAAAAATAAGTTTTTGAAATACCAGAGAAATAAATCAAAATATTCATTTTAATGGTGCTCAATGAGCTGCAAGGGAAATATGAAAACCAATACTAAGAAATCAGAAAATAAATTCAGAATATAAATGAGGAATTTAGAAAGGAGATAGATATCTTTAAAAAAATCAGAACTTCTAGAAATAATTCAATGAACGAATTGCAAAATACATTTGAAAGCTTCAACAATAGACTATATCAAGCAGAAGAAAGAATCTAAGAACCTGAAGACAGTTCTTTTCACCTAACCTAGTCAAGCAAAAATAAAGAAAAATAATAAAAAGAATTATCAAAAGCCTTCAATAGGCATAAGACTGCGTAAAGCAAGAAAACATATGAATCATTGGCATTGTCAAGCAAGAATAAAAACCAAAAAGTCCAGAAATCTATTAAGAAAAGAAGCGATAAGAATCTACCAAATCTAAGAAGAAATGTAGACTTCCACACTCAAGAATCCTAACAAACAACAGAGAAATGAATTGCCAGGCAATTGTATATGGTCATCACACTGTCTAAAGTCAAAATTCAAAATCAGCATAAGAAAAGCATCTAGTGACCTATTAAAAAAAAAAAAAAGTACCTATAAGAATAACAGGGGATTTCTCAGCAGAAACCTCACAAGCTAGAAGAGACTGGGATCCTATTTTCAGAGTACAAGAAGAAAAAAAAAACCTGTTGGACTCAAATTTTATATCTTGTCAGAATACGCTTCATAAATAAAGGAGAAATAACATCTTTCCCAGACAAGCAAATGCTGAGGGAATTCATTACCAGTTGTATAATTCTACAAGAAACGGAGTAAGGATTTCTAAACATGAAAATGAAAAGTTAATAACTGCCATCATAAAAAATATTTGCAAGTATACAACTCACAGTACTTGCAAAATACTTACACAAGGGAGAAAGAGAAAGAAATGAAATTACAACATGGTAGAACTCCACTATACCACAATAACAGGGAAAAACAAAACAAAGAATGCACAAAAGTAGATAACAACAATATCACAAGGACAAAACCTCACATCTTATATATAAATATTAATCTTGAATACAAGATTTATTTGTATACCTCATTTAAAAGATGTAGATTGGCAAAATGGATTATAAAAACATGAACCAACTATAACAAGCTACATGCTACTAACAAGACACTCACCTTACCTATAAAGATATTCATAAATGAAAAGAAAACAAGGTAAAAAAAGACTTTCACACAGAGATAAAAAACTAGCAGGAACAGCTATAATTCTACCACATAAATTAAAACCAGTGGGAAAAGACAATGAAGTTTATTATATAAATATAAAGTAATCAAGTTGATAAAACCATATAACAATCCTAAATGTAATCCACCTAACGTTGGAGCATCCATATTTATAAAACAAATACTATAAGACTTAAAGAAAAGAAGATAGACTGTAATAAAATAATATTGTGGGATGTTAACACTCCAGTTACAGAACTAGAAAGATTGTTGAGATAGAAAATGAACAAAGAAAACACTGAATTTCCATTGGACTTTAGACAGAATGGACTTATCAGATAGTTATAGGAAATTCTACCCCAAACTACAGAATATACATTCTTCTCCTTATCACAGGGAACATTCTCAAAGTCATATCATAAAGTAAACAACAAAAGAAGTCTCAATAAATTTTTTAAATTACAATCATATCAAGTATCTTCTCATACCACAAAGGAATAAAACTAGGAATCAATAACAAAAGGATTTTCAGAAACTATAAAAATGCATGACATTAAAATAGCATGTAAACAATCTTTGGGTCAACACCAAAATAAAGATGGAAATTAATGGGAGATGGAGGAAGATCGGGACCAAGCAATAGCTTCTTTGCAAACGGGAGCAGTGAGATTGGACAGAGAGAACTCCAGTCACCTCTGGCTGGTGGACTCTGCACAAAACATCCCTTTGGGGATGCAGGGAGACAGCAGGAGACTACTGGACCCTGGGAGAAGGATAAAAGCAGTGGAGAAGTGGCAAGTGGTTACCTTTGGTCTGAGGCCATGATGGCTGCTGCAGCTGTAGCTACAACAGCAGGGAGAGTGCAGACAGGGAAGGCCTTCACTGTGTGTTCTTTTCTTTTTTTAGACTTGGACAAGCAGGTGAGTTACCTTTAGAGTCCTTGCATGAGTGTGCAAGTGATTTTGAGCAGTGTCCAGAGTCTGGTAATGAGCCACTGGGCTGGAACAGAGCTTTCATTGTTTGGCTGCAGGCTGCAGGCAGCCTTTCTGGGACAGGTGTCCTGCAGGCTCAGCCCTAGAGTCTCAGAGCTAGGCCCGTGCTGGGAGAGCATGATCAAGTGACTTTCGACAGTGCCCAGAGGGCAGGATTGATATACAGGGGAAGAGAGGAGATTTCATTGTTTGGCAGTAGGAGACCTGACTTATAGCCCTGGCTCAAAGGGGCACAGAGCTAGGCAGATTTTGGCACTCGCGAAAAGCTGGCAGCCACTTCAGGAGAGATCCAAGCAACACACATTTTCCTAGGAAAGCCTCTGATTAGCCAAGGGTCATGGTTTAAAGTGTCTTTTAAGCAGGCTGAGGAGAGATTCAGGCTTTCAACTCTTGGGTGTTTGAAGGCAAAGAAGTCAGGAGAGGCCTCCAGTCTTCATCACATACAGCTGTATCACAATTATGATTAGCATCTCATACCCCAAAATATCACTTGTTGCCCAGGCAATATTCAGCAAGATATACATATATATTTCTTTGTTTTTGTTTTTTTTCTTTCTTTTTTTATTTCAACTTTTTCCCCCTCAGAGTTATTTATTTATTTTTTCAATCACTTTCCTCATGTAAATATAATTTTTCATTGTGGCCTTCTTTATTAATAAGAACTTCATTTTTTCTAGTTTTTCTGCCCATTATTATTATTTTTTTTCCTACAATTTTGTCCTGTAAGGTTTTTTGTTTGTTTTGGTTTGGTTTATGGTAGTTTTGTTTTTATTCTCTATTTGGTGGAGTTGGGGTACTGTGTCTGCTCAAACTGGCAAGGAGCTGAAGATGTCAAGGGAATCACTCAATCTACCATCCCAGAAGTTGAGTTTTTTAAAACTGTGGATCAAAGTACCCTACTGTACACCTTTATTACTCTTACTCCCTCTTTTGGTGCCTCTCTTCTTTTTGTCAATCTTCCCTTTGAAACACCTCCTCTACTTTCTCTTTTCTCTTTCTTTGTATTATCTTTTTTCCCTTCTTGCTCTTCAATCTTCTCATCCTTTCCATTCTGTACCAAAAGGACACATCAACATTTTGGTCAGCACGGTAACTTAAAGAGAAGAGGAAGTGAAAGGAAAATAAGGAGAAGGAAAAAGGCAAAAGAAAACCTTTTTTCTCATGAGGAAGAAAAATCCTGGCTACATGAAAAAACAGACCAGAGCTATCTCCTCAAGGGATCATGAAGTAGCTGCTGCAGAGGATTTCACCTATAAATAAATGTTATAAATGACTGAAGGGGAATTTAAAATATAGATGATAAAAAAATGAAGGAAAGTGCTGAGAAAGTGTAAAATAACCAAAAGGAAATCTAAAAACAAAATCAAATAAGAGGTGAACAATATGAAGAATATAGAAAGGATATAGCAGAGGTAAAGAAATTGAAGCAGTCAACTGGGTAACTTAAAAATGCAGTAAAAGGTATCAGTAACAGACCATGCAGAAGAAAGAATCTCAGAGGTAG
Organism: Arctocebus calabarensis; assembly: GCA_963573935.1. Lineage (NCBI taxonomy): Eukaryota > Metazoa > Chordata > Mammalia > Primates > Lorisidae > Arctocebus > Arctocebus calabarensis. The sequence continues at coordinate 21,151 of CAUYON010184738.1, forward strand.
AGGACAAAGCTGTTGAGATAACTCAGATAGTCAAAGTGTCAGAGAAAAAGAGAGAGAAAGCAGATCGTTCACTGACAGAATTATGGGACTTCATGAAGCATTCAAACATATGAGTTATAGGTATCCCAGAGGGGAAGAAGGTTGCCCCAGAGGAATGGAAGCCATACTAGAGAGTGTCACAAATGAACATTTCTCAAATATCACCAAAGATTCTGACACATTCCTTTCAGAGGGATATAGAACCCCAGGTCATCACAAATCAAATAGAGCTTCTCCAAGATACATTATCCCAAAGCTGTCCAAAGTCAAAACAAAAGAAAAGATTCTGCAAACTGCAAAGAGTAAGCACCAATTGACTTACTTGGGCAAATCAATCAGGGTTACTGTGGACTTCTCAAATGTGACTTTTCAAGCCTGAAGATAATGGCCGTCTATCTTTAATCTACTTAAACACAATAATTTTTTTTTTTGGCAGTTTTGGGCCAGGGCTGGGTTTGAACTCACCACCCCTGGCATATAGGGCCAGTGTTCTACCCCTTTGAGCCACAGGCACCACCCCTTAAACACAAAAATTTTTATGCCCAGAATTCTATATTTTGCTAAGCTAAGCTTCAAAATTGATGGAGAAATCAAATCTATTACTGATATGCAAACATTGAGGATGTTTGCCACAACAAAACCACCTCTACAGAAAATACTTCAACATGTTCTACACACTGATCATCACAATGGACTACCAGCAAAGGAAGCACCAAAAAAATGAAGGACAAAACCTAGCTTTGACAATGATGCAATAAATAAAACTAAGCAATGGAATCCACCTCCCCCCGCCACCTTGGCGTTCAGAGAGGGAGCTCCCACACCCAGATGCAACCATGTAGTAACATCCACACCTCCCAAAAACCCTCCCCCACACCAGGTCAATGAAAAGAAATAATGTTGGAATTCCTGAGGAGAGATTACTGAGTCCATCAATCTCTCTCCACTGAGTCCGTCAATCTCTCTCCATTTGAGGAGATATACTCCTTCTATTCTACCTAAAAAGCTGCTCATGAAATTGATTCCTGCCTGTGTTCACTCCATAGCACTGGCTCTTCTTGCGATTTTTTCCAAGCAAGGAGCCAAAGAAGCCTCATCCGGACACTTAGTTGTGTGTGGTCATTCTTCAGTCTACAGCACAACAAGAAGTGCTGCTTGACTACCTCAATAAAATCAACAGGACAAATCAGATCCTGAAAAAGCCTCCAGGCAAGGGATAGAAGAAAATAAGATTTATCTTTTGTTGTCCATATTTATGTAAAAATCACATATTTGTCACTCATGAATATTGTGATTCTCAGTCTAATAAATATGTTATTCACACACACACATACAATTGTACAATAATTTAAGACCAAAAAAACCTAAGCAATGGACTCGCACAAAATAAGATGAATAGAATGCTACCACACTTATCAATTATCTCAATAAATATTAATGGTTTGATTCCCCACTGAAGAGGCATAGCCTGGCTGACTGCAAAAAAAAAAAAAAAAAAAAAAAACCAACCCATTCATTTGTTGTCTGCAAGAAACAACACCCATCCTCAAAGAACAAATTAAAACTCAGAGTTAAGAGATGGAAGACAATTTTTCAGGCAAACAGAATTCAGAAGAGAAGAGGGTTTGTAAGCTTATTTTCTTATACAAGTGGATTTAAAGTAACTAAGTAAAAAAAAAAGACAATAATAGAAACTTCATATTGGTCAAGGGAAAAATACAATAAGAAGACATTTCAATTCTAAATATTTATGCACCCAACTTAAATGCTCCTAGATTCCTGAAATAGATTTTAATTAGTCTGAGCAATATGATGTCCCATAACACCATAATGGCAGGGAACTTTAACACTCATCTCACACAGCTGGACAGATCCTCTAAACAGAAACTAAACAAAGATACAAGGGACTCAAATTTGACCCTAGCACAACTGTGCCTGAAAAATGTATATAGAATACTCCATCCCAAAGGTAAACAATATATGGTCTTCTCATCAGCCCATGGAATATTCTCCAAAATAAATCATATCCTAAGAAACAAAACAAACCTCAATAGAATCAAAACAATTGAAATTTGCCTTGTATCTTCTCAGACCACAAGGCATTAAAGGTGGAATTCAAATCCAACAAAAATATTCAGACCCACACAAAGGCATGGACATTAAACAACCTTATGTTGAAGGACAGTTGGGTGCAGGAAGAGATAAAAGAGAAAATCATTAACTTCCTTGAGTACAACAACAATGAAGACAGAAGCTACCAAAAGCTATAGGATACAGCAAAAGCAGCCCTGAGAGGAAAATGTATCACTTTAGATGCCTACATCTCCAAAACAGAGACAGAGCACATCAACAAACTCACTAACCATCTTATGGAATTGGAAAAAGAAGAACAATCTAAGCCTAAATCCAGCTGAAGAAAAGAAATATCCAAAATTATATCAGAGATTACTGAAATTGAAAACAAAAGAATTATTCAGAAAATTAAAGGAAAAAGGAGATGATTTTTTGAAAAAAAAAAAAACTAAAATAGGCAAAACTTTGGTGAGACTGGCTAGAAATAGAAAAGTAAAGTCTCTGGCAACCTCAATCAGAAATAATAAAGGAGAAATAACAACTTATGCTACAGAGATAAAAGAGATTATTTCTGAACACAAGAAACTATGCCCCCAAATTTGACAATGTGAAGGAAATGGATCAATATTTGGAATCATAGCCTCTCCCTAAACTTAGCCATGAAGAAATAGATGCCCTGAACAGACCAATTTCAAGCACTGAGATCAAAGAAACAATCAAAAGCTCCCAATAACAACAACAACAAATGCCTTGATCTTGACAGGTTCACTCCAGAATTCTATCAAACCTTCAAAGAAGAGCTTATTCCCATACTGCAGAAATTATTCTAAAAAACAGGAGGAAGGAATCATCGCCAGATGTTCTATGAAGCAAACATTACCCTGATACCAAAACCAGAACTTCAGACTGATTGCACTGATGAATATGGATGCAAAAATTCTCAACAGCATCCTAGCAAATTGACTGCAGCTTGTCATCAAAAGGTCATGAATCATGATCAAGTAGGTTTAATCCCAGAGATTCAAGGCTGGTTTAACATTCACAAATCTATAAATGTAATTTGCCATATCAACAGAAGAAAAAACAAAGACCATATGATCCTCTCAATAGTGCAGAGCAAGCATTCAATAAAATCTAGCATCCTTTTCTAATTAGAACACAGAAAAGTATAGGCATAAGTGGCACATTTCTTAAATTGATCGAAGCTATCTATGTCAAACCCACATCTAATATTTTACAGAATGGAGTAAAACTGAAAGCTATTCCACTTAGAACTGGAACCAGACGAGGTTTTCCTCAATTGCCACAATTATTCAACAAAGGACTAGAAGTTATAGCTAATATAATCAGGCAAGATAAGGAAATAAAGGGCATCCAAATAGGAGCAGAGGAGGTCATACTCTCCCTCTTTGCTGATGATATGATCTTATACTCAGAGATCTCCAAAGACTCAACTACAAGACTCCTGGAAGGGATCAAAAAATATAGTAATGTCTCAGGATATAAAAATCAATATCCACAATTCAGTAGCCTTTGTATATGCTAATAATAGACAAGATGAAAATCAAATGATGGACACAATTTCCTCCCAAGGTAGCTTAAAAAAAAAAAAAAAAGAAATCCTTAGGAATATACCTAACAAAAGAGATGAAGGACTTACATGAAGAAAATTATGAAACCCTAAGAAAAGAAAGAGCAGAAGATATTAACAAATGGAAGAACATACCATGCTCATGGCTGGGAAGAATCAACATTGTTAAAATGTCTATACTTCCCAAAGCAATCTACAGATCCAATGCCACACCTATTAAAATACTACATTGTACTTTCAAAACTTGGAAAAAAATAAGTTTTCATTTTGTCTGGAACTAAAAAATCACCCTGTATAGTTAAGGCAGCTCTTAGTAATGACAACAAGCCGAGGGCATCAGACTACCAGACTTTAGGCTGTACTAAAAGGCCATGCTGATCAAAACAGCATGGTATTGGCTCGGCGCCTTTGGTTCAATGGGCTAAGGCACCAGCCATGTGCACCTGAGCTGGCGTGTTTGAATTCAGCCCGGCCCACCAAACAATGATGGCTGCAACCAAAAAATGTCTGGGCTTTGTGGCGGGTGCCTATAGTCTCAGCTACTTGGGAGGCAGAGGCAAGAGACTCGCTTGAGCCCAGGGGTTGGAGGTTGCTGTGAGCTGTGATGCCACAGCACTCTATCCAGGATGACAGCTAGAGGCTCTGTCTAAAAACAAACAAACAAACACAACAAATAAAAACAGCATGGTATTGCCAAAAAAATAGGGACATGGATATATGGAACTGAATAGAAAATCAGGAGGAGAAACTAACATCTTCCAGACACCTAATCTTTGATAAAAGTAAACCAAACAAGAACATACACTGGGGGAAAGAATCTCTATTTAATAAATGGTGCTGGGAGAACTGGATATCCACATTAAAAGATTGAAACTGGACCTGCACCTTTCTCCACTCACAAAAAATTGATTCAAGATGGATAAAAGACCTAAGTTTAAGGAATGAAACTATAAAAATCTTCAAAGAAAGCATGGGGGAAAACACTTGAAAATATCTACCTGGGTAATACTTTACAAAGAAGACTTTCATGGCAATTGCAACAACAAAAATAATAATTAAATGACAAGCTTCCATACAGCTAAGGAGACAACAACCAAAGCAAATAGACAACCTACACAATTGGAAAGGATATTTGCATATTATGAGTTGGACAAAAGCTTGATAACTAGGATCTATGGAGAACTGAAATTAAGCAACATGAAAAATGTCAACAATCCCCAATGCCAATATCAATGGTAAAGAGAGATGAATAGAACCTTCTCTAAAAAAGACAGATGAATGGCTAACAAATATATGAAAAAAATTCTCATAGTCTCGAATTATTAGAGAAATACAAATGGAAACCATCCTGATACATCATCTCACCCCAGTGAGAATGGCTCACATGACAAAATCTAAAAACTGTAGATGTTGGTGTAGATGTGGAGAGACATGAACACTTTCACATTGCAGACCAGTATAAACTGTTTGGAAGAAGGGATAGAAAACTCTCACAGAACTCAAACTAGACCTCTCATTTGATCCTGTAATCCTATTGCTGGCCATCTACCCTGAAGAAAAAAGTCCTTTTATCATAAGGACACTTTCACTAGACTGCTAGACTGTTTATCACAGCTCAATTTCCAGTCACCTGAATGTGGAAACAGCTAAATGCTCCCAAACCCAGGAATGGATTAACAAGCTGTTGTAGATGTATACCATGGAATACTATTTAGCCATTAAAAAAAATGGAGACTTTACATCTTTTGTATTAAACTGGGTGGAAGTGGAACACATTATTCTTAGTAAAGCATTACAAGAAAGGAGAAGCAAGGATCCTATGTACTCAATATTCATATGAGTGCAATTAATGACCTAGAGCACGGTGGGGGTGGAGGAAGGGGAGACCAGAGACAAGGAAGGGTAGGGTGGGGGGTCATCTTGTGTGACACACCTTTTGGGGGTGGGACACAATTATAAGGGACTCTACCTAACAAATGTAATCCATGTAACCTGGTTATTTGTACCCACAATGAATCCCCAACAATTAAAAAAAAAGGATGGATATTAACATTTTTAAATGAATAAAAATTCAAATACTGAATACCCAAATCACTGGAATATAATGAAATCAGTGCTAAGAGAGACTTTTATAGCATTAAATGGCTGCAACAACAACAAAAAATACAAAGATCCCAAATTGATAACTTAACATTGCACCTCAAGGAAGCAGAAAAACAATAAAATATTAATTCCAAACCCAGAACATTAAGTGAATTTAGTACTATATATATGAACAACAAAACAAAAAGTTGGTTCTTTGAAAAGATAAACAAAACTGATAAACTTCTAGGTACTTTAACCAAAAAAGAGAATATTCCAATGAATACAATCAGAAATGAAAAATTAGACAAGCAAGAGAAATCACAGAGATTCAAAATATCATCAAAGACTTCTACAAACAACAACATTCTATAGTAGTAGTGTCCTCATTTGTAGGTTTTCTACAGACTAGAAACCTAGAAGCTATGAATAATAAATGCCTGGAAATATACAACCTATTGAGATTTAATCAGTAAGAAATGGAACTCTTGAACAGGCCAATAATAAAATGCAACACTGAATCAGTAATAAAAGTTTTCCCAACAACAACAAAATCCCAGGACAAAATAGTTAATAGCTAAATTCTACAAAATGTTCACAGAAGAACAGGACAAATCTTCCTGAGCCGTTAGAAAATAATTGAGGAGTAGGGATTCTCCCTAATTCATTCTACAAGGCCAGTAGCACTCTTAAAACCTGTCCAGCACCATAAAAACTGGACAAGTACACAATAAGAAAAGAAAACTAGAGACTGATATTTCTTATGAACACAGATGCAAAATCCTAGTTAAAATACTAGCAAACTCAACCCAAACAAAACATTGAAAACACAGCACACCATTATCACATGAGTTTTATTCCAGGGATGTAAGGATGACTCAACATGCACAAATAGCTAAATGTGATTCATCATATAAACACAATTAACAACAAAAAAACATATGATCATCTAAATAGATGAAGAAAAGGCATTTGATAAAATTTGTCATCACTTTATGATAAAAACCTTCAACAAACTATGCAGAAAAGAAATATATCTAAAAATTATAAAGGCCATATGTAACAAAACTTTAGCCAACATCACATTGGTGGTGAAAAGTTGAAATCATTCCCTGTAAGAGCTGGAACAAGACAAGTATGCCCACTGTCATCACTCCTATTTAATATAGTACTGAATGTCCTAGCCAGAGTTATAAGGTCAGAGAAAGAAATAAAAAACATCCAAATCTGAAAAGAAGATGTCAAATTTTCCCTGTTTGCTAACAGAATGATTTTATAAAAACTCTAATGATTTCACCAATCTCTTAGACTAGATAAATGAATTCAGTAAAATTTTAGGATGCAAAGTCAATGTATAAAAATCAGCATTTCTATACACAAATAAAACTCAAGTTGAGAACCAAACTGAGAAAGAAATCCCATTTACAAGAACTACAAAAACATATACCTAGGAATATATTTAACCAAGGAGGTAAAAGATTTCTATAAGGAAAATTAAATTAAAAAATTAAATAAATCATATACGATCATAGATCACACACATAGAAACATCCCTTGCTTATGAATTGGAACAATCAATATTGTTAAAATGACCATGCTTCCCCAAACCATCTACATATTAAATGCATCCCTATTAAAATACCAGCATTATTTTTCACAGAACTAGTAAAAGCAAAATTCATATGGAACCCCAAAAGAACACTAACAGCCAAATCAATCATGACAATAAGAAAAAAGCTAGAGGTATCACACAGTCTGGCCTTAAATATCTGAATTAACCAAAATATCATGGTTCTTGATAAGTTAATGGAACATAGAGCAATGAAAAACAAAGCAATAGAATCATATAGAGAATCCAGAAATGAAACCACAAATCTACAGTCTATTGATTTTTAACAAAGTCAACAAAAACATACAATGGGGAAAGACTACATTTTTTTTTAATAACTGGTACTGGGAAAATAAGTTTACCATGTGCAGAAGAATGAAACTGGACCCATGTCTCACACCTTATACAAAAATCATTTTAAGACTTAAATTTTAGAACTGAAACTAGAAAAATGCTAAAAGAGAACCTAGAGAAAACTCTTCTGGACTTAAGTGCTGACTAAGAATTTATGATTATGACCTCAAAAACAC
>CAUYON010184739.1:0-26429 GCA_963573935.1 Arctocebus calabarensis
GGGCTGAATTTGAACCTGCCTGCTCAGGTGTACGTGGCTGGCGCCTTAGCCTGTTGAGCCACAGGCACCGAGCCAGGCATGAAGTTGTTAACAGTGCATCAGCCTAAAGGCGCCCCTGCTTGGCTGAATTGGGTGTGCAGAGGGAACTGCAGAGAATACATCCTGCCAGAGACCCCTAAGGAGGCTCCTTCTGGGTGCATCTGGCCGGGCTACATGCACACTGGAGCTGTGGGCACCACGCGTGGTCTGGGCAGCCGCCCTTGAGTCTTACCTGGGCTGGGGCAGGTGACACCCTGCAGACCATCCTGTGGCTCTGAGTGGGAAGTAGGGTGGGGGCCTTCCGGCTGTGATCAGTGTCCCCCAAGAGCGAGCAAGGCCCTGGGGACACAGGAAAGGAGTCTCACCCACAGGAACGAACACCAGCTGGGAGGCTTGGTAGTTCTGGAAGCTCGGTCCACCATCCTGTGGCCAGCACGATGCAGGGCCTGGCTGGAGGCTGGTCTTGGTGCTTTTCTCTGCTGGCTGGCCTCAATGCCAGGGCTAACTTTCTCCCAAGAGCAAAGCAATTTCAACAGAAGCTTTCAGCACAGAAAGTTGGGGCATACAAAGCTCTCAACTTGAGAGATGACCTCTGACAAGTGCTTCAAGATACGTCAGCCTGGCTATTTATCTAAAAGCACAATAACATGTCCACCAAATGCTCTCTGGCCAGAAACTGCTTAAAATTCCAGTATCAATTTAATCAAGTTAAAGTCCTTGATTCATTTTTTAAATACCATAGAGAAATATTTTTTAAACCACAACCAAAACAAAACCAAGCTCCACAGACACCTCCTGGATGTCAGGCAGCCTCGGTGGAAGGAATGACATGGTCAACTTCACCAACAGACGGGTTGAGGGCAGGGCACCGTCCTTCCCTGAGAGAGCTTGGAGAACCTGGCATCTTCTTCCAAAGAGATGGCACAGCTCTGCCCATAACTGCTAGAGGAATCGTTGATTCTTTTACGAAAACAGTGACAAGGTATCAAAACGCCAGCAATGCTCTGGGACCAGGCTTCTAACATCTCTGGTTGTTGCAGTTGCTGAAATGGCATCACAGTTGTACATGAGACGTCCTCCTGAGCCCATGGTCAGCTGGTTCATCTTCAGCTGTGCGCGGGCCTGAGTTCAAGTGGCATTTGTCACAGGCCAAGAAATGTGAGATGTTAGGGTCCCCGACGGCCCAGTGTGCGCCCACAGACACGAGAGCCATATTCAGGCCCAATGACATTTCCAAGTTTCTACACAGGGACAACGACTGCTAACAGGTGGGGCGTGAATCACATGACTGTGTCAGAACCAGTACAAAAGTCCAGAGAAGCCAGACGGAGAAGCCCTTTAGAAGGCTGATCTGGCGGGGAGACCATCACCTGTCGAATTTGTAGCCAACCAATATTATTAGTCCTATGACAAGGGAACTATTTCAGTTTCTCCAGAATGTTCCAGAACCATCCCCAAAGGACCTGAGTGCCACTCCCAGTGTGGCTGGTGTACCTCCTGCATATTCAACAGTTCCCCTAATGTCAAACTCTGTAGTTGCTACCCCGTTCTTGTGCAGACTCACAGTGACTGCACAAGCTCTCCTGCATAACCACCAAGCCGCCACCCAGAGTGCAGCCAGGTGGGGCCCTAGTGAGCTGAGACAACCTCTCCCCCTGGTTTCTCCAGCGATGCCTCTGGCTGAATCATGTGCTTGACAGTGCAGCCCAGGGGCCACATGACTTTGGAAAAGGCCTGAGCTGTGTCAGGACACAGAAGTCAAAGTCACCTCCTGAGAGAAGGGCTGGGAGAGTGCCAGACCATCCTTCCTCCTGCGCACAGCTTGAGTTTCCTTCCAGAGGACAGGGAGCATGACAGACCAACTCAGGGTGTCTCAGGCCTGGGGGTGAATTTCCAGAACTGTGAGCTAAAGCGGGGGCCGCTCTGCAGATAGGGTGCACAGAGGGTCTCCCTATTCAGCTGCACACGGGGGGTCTGCAGACCCTAAGCTGGACACATGCCTTGTAGTAGTGCCCCTTCTGTGGGCAGGGGAGGACACTCACCACCCCATCAACCACCCACTCCCAGAAGTGACAGTGGAAGGCATAAGGGAAAGTGGGGCTGGTGAGGTCTCAGTTCCATAGACCCAACTCCACAGACCGAGCACCTCAGATCAGCAGACATGCCACACCTGGCTGAGTTCTCTGTCCTGATTGGGTGGACACGCACAGGCCAGGTCAGGTGGACACATACAGGCCAGGTCGGATGGACATGTGTAGGCTAGGACACACGTAGGCCAGGTCAGATGGACACATACAGGCCAGCTCAGGTGGACATGGGCAGGCCAGGTGCGGTGAACATGTGTAGGCCAGGACACGCTCAGGCCAGGTCAGGTGGAAATGCTCAGGCTAGATCAGGTGGATACGCACAGGACAGGTCAGGTGGACATGTGCAGGCCAGCTCAGGTGGACACACGCCAGCCAGGTCAGGTGGACATGCACAGGCCAGGTTGGGTAGAGCAGCAATGACTGTGGCCTCTGCGGCGAGACGCACTCGCCTGTGTGACACCCTAAAGGGACAGGTTACAAGCACCAGTTACAGGCCGAAGGTCTGGTGCTGTCCTGCCCTCAGCCATCAGCACTGGGTTTGCATGGATCCCTTACCACCAGCCACCAGTGAAAGAGGCTACAAAATTATGAAAAATAAAGGTTTTTTTCTGTATCTTTCCACTATTCTGACTGCTGGCCAGAGCAGGTGTCCTGGCCGCCCTCACACAGCCCCAGTCATCCAGCTCACAGCTCAGCCAGGGAGGGGTTCTGCCAAGTTCTAAATACCATTTATGGAAAACAAAAGGGAAGATTCTTACAAGAAAAGTGGGAAGTTTAGTATATTAAAAATGAGGCTAAAATGTAATTTAAAGAACAAAAAGACCAGGGACTGACTTCACCTGGAGTTAATCACAGATGGACTGGGCAGAGGAGAGGGACTGTCCTTCCCAGATGTTCAGAGTGCAGAGAGGCATGAGGGGCCCAGCTCAGAGGGGACCCCTGAATGCAGCACACAGACACTCACGCTAGGGTGGCCTGGGGAAGGTTGGTGGTCTGCACCCGGATGCCACCTCCTACTGCAATGACCCAAGGAGGGCACGGGGAGGCTGCCAGGGCAGAGTTGAGGTTCAGTCCCTCCGGCCCAGGTCAGATGGCTCCATTGACCCTACTGTCTAACTGCACTTGTGTGAAATTGGCGGCTTTTGGCTTACCATGACCTCCAACCCACCCACTGCATGGTGCTCAGCACAGACTCACAGCAGAAACAGTAGGAAAGGCACAAACGTCATTTCTCCTGATTCCACAATCACTCTTAGGACAAAGACACATTGGCCAGATCTGGGGCACCACAGATGCCTGGGTGTCACAACAGCCCTGCCCCCGAGGGGTCTGAGCGTGGCATAAACATGTCCAGAAACGGAACAAATACCCTGACCCTCCCCAGCCAGAGCAGGGTGAGGAAGCAGGGTCAGGGCCTCCCCAGCCTCACCACAGCACCAACTTCTCCACCACCCAGACACCTCCCATGTCGGCGGAGCTCACCAGTCCTGCCCTCAGTGAGGTCCCCTGAAGACTCCCCTGTTCCTGTGAACCCCAGCTGCTCTGAGAACCAGGAATGGCCTTCATGAATGTCCCAGTCCTCTGGGAAAATCCCACAATTTCTGCTGACAAGCACATTTTCACATTTGTAAGGGGAAAGAGTCTGATATGGTAGCATTTATCAAACACACTTTCCTCTCCTGTGTTCTGTGTTAGAAACGTACCTGGGTTTTTTTTTGTAGAGACAGAGTTTTACTTTATCGCCCTGGGTAGAGTGCCGTGGCATCACACAGCTCACAGCAACCTCCAGCTCTGGGGCTTAGGCAATTCTCTTGCCTCAGCCTCCCAAGTAGCTGGGACTACCAGTGCCCACCATGATGCCCAGCCATTTTGTTGTTGTTGTTGCAGTTCAGCCAGGGCCAGGTTTGAACCCACCACCCTTGGTGTATGGGGCTGGCGCCCTACCCACTGAGCCACAGGCGCCGCCCATGTACCTGGTTTTAAATTCACAACTGTGTAAGTGGTGCTATCCGCATTTTTCAAATGTTTTAAAAAGATGTTTTAAGAGCCCTGTGCCTGTAACCTATCGCTGCCCATGCGATACTCAGCCTGGTCTGACTTCTCAGCCAAGCCCTATGGCCCAGCTCTCAGTTCTGTGCATAGATAAAGAGAACACAGACGCTGTTTTCTGCTTGTCGTCTTTATTAGCCATGAAGTCTGCGGCACTGCTCACTCCAACACAAAACTCAAAAGAGTATCTTAGGGCTCATGAAAACAAAGTTGTAAAAATACTGTTTTTTAAAGCAGCATAGAAATCAAAACAAAGATACACACTTCCCCAGTCCCCTTTGCTTCGGGAAATGAGTCCATAGCATTCACCACACACTCGCACCCTGGGCCACCTGGAGCCGGCCCCTCCCCATGACACCTCCTCCTTCTCCCCCCAGCACCCACTGCACACCAGCCATGCTATGCCCAGGGCAGCCACGTAGCACCCTGACCACAGCCAGCAGCTCACTCCAGGCCAGCTCTGGAGGACAATTCTCTAAAATGTGAACTGTCTTGCCAGAAAAGGAGTTGTGAGGTGTCAACTGTGTGGCTGTGCCTTCAGCCACATCTCGAAAGGGTCTGTCATTTGGAATCAGCAGACACATTTAAGTTCTATGTATAGTATCCAACTCTTTTCCAAAGACTTGTACATGAGCACTCTCTGTCGTAGCCAGGCCAGGCGAGGACACACCTGCTTTCTGCCCACCCTCTTGCCACTTTCCTCTCCTTCTCCAAAGGAAGGAATCTCAGCCCAAAGGCAGGATGCAGGGGCCAGCAAAGTGAGCCCACAGCCGCCCATACACAAAGACCCTCGTCTCCTACCGGTGCTGACCCAGACAGGCCTCAAGGCCTAGATGTGTCTGCGTCCCTGTGATGCTCAGGGCATCTGGTTTGGGTTGAGGGGCTGCGAGTCACAAAACGCTCCAACAAGACTCACACTATGTCCAGGACACAAAAGCATAAGAATCTCCCCCTTTCTGGTACCCTGATAACCACATCACCATACCTCACTCTGTAAAGCCAGCGCCCAGTGAGCCCTGCGTGACCAGAGAGGTGGTCCAGGCTGTGATGTGGCCTTAGCACCTCCCGAGTAGTGAGTTCAGAGGTGGCACTACCCACAGCCGACCTGCCCAAGGGGATGGAGCTCAGTGCACCCCAGATCTCATGTTCGCCCGAGTCTCCCAGCTCTCAGCAATCAAAATCGAGCCAAAGCAAAGCCACGTGGCAGGGGCTGCACTTACGGGACAGTGAGTGGGCACCTTTGGGCAGGTACTCGAAAAGCAGGGGGCCGTCGTCCCCCAGCACGTCAGCCTTGAGGGACAGCAGGCTGTTCTTGCTCATGAGTGCTGCACGCAGGTTGGCCACAGCAGTTGCCTGATGTAGTGCATCGTCCTTCTCCGGGGTGAGGGGTGGGCCCAGGAAGCCAGCTTCTCCCCCCAAGAGGCCCTCGTCCACCTGCGTGTAGAGCTCTGGCCTCTCCCCACGGCTGTCAGAGCTGCTAGCTTCTCCCATAGTCAGGTCCGTACCTGGAGTAGGAGAGACACACATTAGGAAACACAAAGGTCATTTCAGGGCCCTCCAATGGGGACTGTGGGGACTGTGGAAGGAAGGCAAAGAGTTCCCACCAGCCCAGCTGTTTGCCGCAGAGTGGCACCAAGCCCCGTCCAGCCTCAAGGGCCAGGCACCTGCCCAGAGCAACGTGGCGCCCTCAGCCCATCCTGCCATGTTGGTCCTGCCAGCCCTGGTCATGACACACCCTTGGCCACGCAAAGTCACTGCCCAGGTGTCACAGGGGACCTTGACTCAGTACACTGGGGTCACTTGCCACACAAGGAGCCAGAACTGGCCCCAGATTCTACTCCAGGGTCCAGGGTGCAAGTCCAAGGCTCTTGGGGCTGTGGTATTTCTGACTCTCAGAGAAGAGGAGACGTCAAAGAGAGTCAATGCCTCACGTGTTAAAGCAAAAACTACCAAACTCTTAGAAGAAAATCTGCAGGGCCTTAGGTGTGGCACCAGATTCCCAGCTGTGACACCAAAAGCACAAGCACCAAAACAGGTGAGATGGGCTCTGCCCAGATGGAGACCCCTGTGCCTCGAAGGCGCCAGTGGGAAATGGAACAAATGGCACAGAACAGAGAAGGAGCGTCTGCAGGTGTGACAATGAAACCAAACCACGACTTGATTTAAACATGGGCAAATGGCCAAGAGTGCATGAAAAGACTCCAGTTAAGAGATCGCCAGGGGAAAAGCCCAAAATGGCAGGTGACACCAGCTCACACTCTCCAGGGTGGCCACAGTGAGAAAGCAGGTGATTGGGCGGTGCCTGTGCTCAAAGGAGTAGGGCACCAGCCCCATATGCCAGAGTTGGCAGGTTCAAACCCAGCCCTGACCAAAATCTAAGAAAGCAAGTGATGATAATGCCAGTGAGGACGTGAGGTGGTAGAACCCTCAGACACTGTGGGCAGGAGCATATGGTGCCGCCCCCGTGGAAGCACGGTGGGCAGCTCTTCAAAACATCACATACAGAGTTGCCACATGGCCAGCAGTCCCACCTGCAGGCACACCCAAGAGAGAGAAGAGCACAGCCCCACAGCCTGTATATGAACGTCACAACAACACTGCTCGCAACTGTCCACAACAACCACAGGTCAGATGTCCACCCCCAAAGGAAGAACAAGGACAATGTGGTCTGTCTGTGCCGGGAGCAAGGCAGACACAGAGCACTGAGGTGCTAACACGGGGTGACAAGGGTACGGGTGAAGGCGCTGACGCTTGGTGCAAGAGGCCACACCTCATAGCCTTTCATTTCTGTTAAGTCTCCACAGGGACAGAGGAGATAGGGCCTGCATGTGGGGGGAGTCTTGGGGTGAGCACAGGGGCATAGTATTTCCTGCTCAGGTGATGACACTGTACGCCATTCCAGGAGTACAATAAAATCTCTCTACTGCTCGCTTTAAACAGGCAGTATGGCCTGTGACCCTGAGTTATTCATGCAACAGATTCTACTGAGCATCACGCTCAGAACAGCCCAGCTTAGAGAAGCTTCCCCCAGCAGAGGGTGACAGAGGGCATGAAAATTTCCACAGATCCTGGAGCCCAGTGGCAGAGCTAGAAGGAGGTTGCTGCCCTGCAGGTCCCTTGGGGTGTGGGGACACTCAGGGGAACAAAGGGCAAGGCCATCTGAGGCCCCGGACGGCAGGGCACAGGGAAGCATGCAGGGCTGACCCGGGCAGAGGTGTGCTGGAGAAGGAGGCAGAGGAGATGGAGGCTGCAGAAGGGCAGGAAGGGAGCTTTGCAGAAAAGGAGGGGCCAAGGAAGGCTGTCAGAGGAAGGAGGCTGTCAGGGAGGGAGGCTGTCAGAGGGAGAAGGTTATCTAGGGAGGAGGCTGTCAGAAGGAGGAGGGTGTCAGAGGGATGAGGCTGTCAGGGAGGGAGGCTGTCAGAGGAAGGAGGCTGTCAGAGGCTGTCAGGGAGGGAGGTTGTCAGGGAGGGAGGCTGTCAGAAGGAGGAGGCTGTCGGGGGAAGGAAATTGTCCAGGGTGGAGGCAAGGCCAGGCCCAGGCAACCACTGGCCATGTAGAAATCATAGTCAGTGCAGCTCAGGCATCCATCCTTCCTGACAGAAATGAAGACAACCATCTTCTGGGCCCTTGGATGTGACGTGGAAGACATCTGGGAACAAGGTGCCCAAATGCAGTCACAGCCCTGTGCTGAGCTGCCGGGGTCCAGGGTGACACAGGGAGGGGAGCACATGTCGAATGGCACCAGCAGAAATATGGGCAGTTCAGAGGCCTGTTCACCAAATTCATGGCAAACCAGAGGAGCAGTTTATAGACAAGAGATGGGCAAGACAAGTCCTCTAAACCAGAGTGGAAATGACTGTACCAAGACATGTCAGGAAAACAAGCACCAACCAAATGTTTGTTAATATTAAGGAATTATAACTTTTTCTCGTGAGATGGAATCTTGCTCTGTTGCCCAGGCTGGAGTGCCGTGGCGTCATAGCTCATTGCAGCCTTTGTCTCCTAGGGCCAGGTGATGCTCCTCCCTCAGCCTCCTGAATAGCTGGGGCTACCAGCTTGTGCCCAGCAGAATTGCTAGCTTTTTAATGTGTATTACGATTTTAAAAGGAGGGGGGTCTTGCCACTCAGAAGTGGAATTGCTGAATCAGACAATAATTCTGTTTTTAATTTTTTCAAAAACTCCCATGCTGGCCGGGCAAGGTGGCTCACACCTATAATCCTAGCACTCTGGGAGGTTAAGGTGGGTGGATTGCTTTAGCTCACGAGCTCAAGACCAGCCTGAGCAAAAGCGAGACCCCGTCTCTACTAAAAATAGAAAAACCGAGGCAAGAGGATCACTTGAGCCCGAGTTGCAGGTCGCTATGAGCTATGACGCCACAGCATTCTACCCAGGGCAACAGCTTGAAACTCTGACTCAAAAAAAACACAAACAAACAAAAACTCTCATGCTGTCTTCCACAGAGGCTGCATGATTTGACGTTCCCCCCAGCAGGGCACAAGTTT
This sequence comes from Arctocebus calabarensis, assembly GCA_963573935.1. Lineage (NCBI taxonomy): Eukaryota > Metazoa > Chordata > Mammalia > Primates > Lorisidae > Arctocebus > Arctocebus calabarensis. Next base: position 8,679 of record CAUYON010184739.1, read on the forward strand.
CTATTTCCTCCACTTTGGCAAAAATTGGTATTTTCCTAATGGGTGTAAGGTGGCATCTCCTGTATTTTTGACTTGTTATCTCCTCATTATTAATGATGTTGAGCATCTTTTCACATGCTCACTGGTCATTTGGAGAAACGTCTACTATGTCCTTTGCCCATTTTTGAAGTGGGTTGTTTTTTTGGTTTGCTGCTAAATTGTACAAGTTCCTATATAGTCTAGATATCAATCCCTTATCAGATACATGATTTGGAAGCATTTTCTTCCAAGAAAAGGGTATTTTCAAATGTGGTCCTAGATAGAACTTAGGATCAGAATACAGAGACAAGAATTGAGATCAAAACCACACAGACAGGAGCTGGGACCAGGACCATGGGGACAAAAGAGCAGGGGAGGATAGGGGGCACTCGGGTTGGAGCAGACAGCTTAAGGCCCACCGGCTCATATGTGCAAACACCTCTGAACAAGAAACGTATATATCGTTAGTGGAGATTCTTCAGAGCAGTGCTGTGAGGGCCAAGCAGCTCAGAGCTGGTTTCCCTGGTGTGGGTGGCTCAGCCGGCTCAGCAGGCAGGGAGCAGGGCTTTTCCTCAGCTCCAGGGAGCCAAGTGCCCATGGGTTCTGGTGTCTCTTCTCACAAGGGTGCTGTCCTGTCAGATCAGGGCCCACTCTTGCACCCTCATCTAACATTAATTAACCTCCTTAAATGCCCATCTTCAACTATAACCACACTGGTGTTAGAGATGCGACACAAAATTTAATCCATAATAGACTTAAAACTAAAAACTCCCTGCCCGGGAGTCAGAGGCAGGAGGATCACTTGAGCCCAGGTGTTTACCAATTTTATTTATCTTTTTTTTTTTTGTAGAGACAGAGTCTCATTTTATTGCCCTCGGTAGAATGCCATGGCGTCACACAGCTCACAGCAACCTCTAACTCCCGGACTTAGGCGATTCTCTTGTCTCAGCCTCCCAAGTAGTTGGGACTACAGGTGCCCGCCACAACGCCCGGCTATTTTTCTGTTTTTTACAGTTCGACCAAGGCCGGGTTTAAACCCACTACCTTCAGCATACAGGGCGGGCACCCTTACTCGATGAGCCATAGGCGCCACCTACTACCAGATTTTAAAACCAAAACTTTTAGAGACAGGATCTTGCTCTGTCACCTGGGCTGGAGTGCAGTAGCAATATCATAGCTCACTGCAGCCTCGAACTCCTGGGCTCAAGGCTGAGGCCTCTTCCTGCCTCAGCCTTCCAAAACAGTGGGATAACAGGCCTAAGCCACACATCTGACCTAAAACCAGAATTTTAATTTGGGTTATATTTATATTAACAATCTAAGTTGAAAAGCAGGTAAAAGAAATCTGGTCTGGTGGCTCACCCCTCTAATCTTAGCACTTTGGGAAGATCACATGAGGCCAGGAGTTGGAAAAATGCCTAAGCAAGAACAAGAGCAAGAACCTATCTCTACTAAAAATAAAAAACATTAGCCAGGTGTCATGGTGCTCGCCTGCAGTCCCAGCTACTCAGGAGTCAGAGACAGGAGGATTGCTTGAGCCCAGGCATTTGAGGGTTCTATGAACTGTGATGAGCTACGGCACTCCAGCCTAAGTAAAAGAGTGACACTGTGTCTCAAAAAGAAAAAGAAAATGAAAGAAAAGAAATGTAATTATACAGGAAAATGATTATGAATGCACTGTGTCTAAAAGTTTATCTTCTTACAAGTGTTTAACATATATTCTTAATTTCTAAAGTGCTGTTTCTTATCCACATTAAAAACAAGTTTCCTCATTTACTACAACCACCAAAACATGCTCACATCATATAAGAAATTCTCTTTAATTTCACATACCTGGTTACTAAGCTTTTGCATAACCGTGCAGTCAAGTGACTCAATGGGGTAGAGGCTCTGGGGCACTGAACACCACATTCAGGGTGCCCCTCAGACCAACCTCCAGCCACACACCAAACCCAACTCGGAACAGGAATCTATGGTAGGACTTCTGGGAAAACCACAGATGGTGCAGCCACTCAGGAACAAAGTTTGGTGGTTTCTATAAATCTAACACCCCCCCCATGACCCAGCCACACCACTCCCGGTATTAAAGAGAAGTAAAGATATATATCCACAAAACAGCCTCGCTATAATGTCCCCAGAAGCTTTCTTCACAGTAGCAAAAACTGGCAACAGCCCAGAAGTCTAAAAGTCTATAAGTCCCCCTATAAGAAGGGACTGGATAGCAGACTCAGAAGTGCCTGACAAGGGGAAATAACACCACAGCCGAAAAGGGTCGAACTATTGGGAGGTGGAACGACACGAGCAGGGCACAGAGTCCCTGATGCAGACAGACACCTCACAAGGCAGGGCCCTGTGCTGCTTCACCTGCACGGAGTGCAGATCCTGCAAAATCCATCTAGGATGGAAGGCTGCGGGCCCTGGGGACTCCCCAGAAGAAGTCCTGCATCTGAGTAGGTGAGGGACCTGCACTCCTCCAGAATTATCAAGAGGTGCGCTTGGGATGGCTACATTTCATGGTGTATGAAATTTAGCTAAAAGACATAAACATGCTTAACTCTAACTATGAAATGCCTGCTAAAGCATCTAGATGGAGTACACTGGTGTCTAGAATGTACTTTGAAACGCATTGAAAATAAGATGTGTTTTGGGTTGTTTGATGGATAAATATATAATAAAGCAACCATAGCAAAATACTAACAACTGGAGCACCTGGGCAGAAGACGTGCTCACACTTTCATTATTTTCAACTCTAAATTTAACTACTTTCCCATTGCAATGTTATGGGTAGAAACAAAAAATAATCCAAACTATACACCTGAAAATCTGTGTGGCTTATTGTATCTATATTATACCTCAAAAAACAGAAAACAGGAGTGGCAGTTTTCCCTCAAAACACCTCATTATTACAGGGATATTAATGTGGCAGGCTGATAATGTACCTCCAGAGATGCCCATGTTCTGGTCCCCAGAGCCTGTGGATAAGTCATCTCTGATGGCAGAAGGGACGCACAGATGTGATCAAGTCACAGATCTCAGATTATCCGAGTGGGCCCTACGTAGACTCACCAGGGTCTGTGAAGGTAGAGGAGGCAGGACTGTCAGAGGAGGGTAAGGGTGAGCAGGGGAGGAGGACAGGAGCTGTGGCCCTCTGCCAAGCCCCTGCCCAACCCCTGCCCAGGATTAGGGACTCAGATCTAGAAAGTCCAGGGGCAAAGGAAGGCCAGGCTCTGCACAGTGAGAGCAAGGACGCCGATCCAAGCAGTGAAGCCCTCAGTCACAGACCAGGCAGAGGTGCAAAAGGGTCACGGCCCCTCTCCCCCAGAGTCCCTTCTGGCTCACTGAGGACACCGGGGTCTCCCCATGAGTCTCTGCACCTCTCCTGTGCTGCTCCCCCCCGACACTGTCTCCACCTCCCAGCCTGCTCTAACAGACTGTCATAGGTCTGATCAGTACTGGCTACAGTGACTCCACACACGCCTGAAGGAGACAATCGCACTCTAGGGATAAGGAGGGGCGCAGAACACAGGCCTGGCCCAGCTCCCCAAAACACCCTGTGCACTGAAGCATTCGGTGTTGTGGCCCCTCTCAAACCCTCTCACACAGTTCTTTTTAGTAGATATGGCCAGGCCTGCCACACTTCTGAGATGAGCCATGAAAAGGTAGTCTCTTCCACAACCGCTCTCCAGAGAGTCCACGGGCGTGGCACTCAAGAGTTCCCCTCAGTCAGATGTGAGTCCTCCCCTCAGTCAAGGCTGCAACCGCCTCATTCAGGATGCCTAAGATAGAGGTGCTTCCTCCTCCCCCTTACTGGAGGGTAAGGAGGAGACCCAGGACAGAACATGGGGAGGAGACATGGAGGGAGCGTGGGAGGGACACAGGAGAGGACCCAAGAGGGGCTATGAGAAGAGACCTGGGAGGGACACAGGAGAGACACCAGCCTTGGCCCCTTCCTTCGCCAGATTCTCCTTTATCTGCAGCAATTGGCTCCAAGGGGCTGAGAAAAGCCACTCTTGGTGCAAAGGCAGAGAAAGTCTGGGTTTCAGCAGGAGCAGGACAGGGGCAGGGATGCGGGAGAGGCAGGGACAGGTGCAGAGATAGGGGTGGGGGGGAGAGGCAGGGACAGGGGAAGGGACAGAGACAGGGGGAGGGGCATGGTCAGGGGGAGAGCAGGGATGGGGGAGGGACCGGGAGGGGCAGGGAGAGATGGAGAAGCAGGGATGGTGAGGGACAGAGGAAGGGGCAGGGACGGGGGAGGGGTGGGGGAGGGACAGGGATAGGGAAAGGGGGAGGGACAAGAGCAGGGGCTGGGGGAGAAGTGGGCAGGGCGGCACAGGAAGCAGCTGGAGGACCCATCTTCAAAGCAGGCAACACCGCTCCTACCCCAGGCAGAAAGGAGGCTTCCAGGGCACAGCCCACGCTGGACCTGCACAGACCATTGTCTTCCCAGCCCCAGAGCTGCTCTACAGTTCTGGTGTGTTCTTAAAATCCCCAATGTGTCCAGTTCCAACCTTACCAAAGTCAAGCACATTTACAAAGCCCACATAGTCTATTGTTGCAGAAGCCTTTAGGAACGTGTGTGGGACATCTGATTGGGGTACCTGGGCTGTCCTTTTACCAGCTTCTGAACTAGTAACTTCAAATCCACTTTGTCAAAGCCTCACTGGACTCCCTCTGCAGAAGATGAGGCCAGAGCCAGGAGGCTGAGGGGTTCTCAATGCAGGCCTGCCCACGCACCACATACAGATCCACACCTGCTGATGCCCTTTCCCATAAGCTCTCACTGAGATGAGCCTGTAGCTCAGAAGTACATTTCAATGCACAAGGTGTCTTGGAAGAGGCCAGGTTAGAATGCATTTGGCCTGCGAACAGGCCACCAAGAGGCAGGGAAGAGGCCTGGGAGGACAGAGGCCAAGCTGTGGGGCTGGCCACCCAGCCTCCTGTTATCAAGTGCCCCAATGGGCCACAGTCACCACCAGATACATTTCTTTACAAAAAAGCTTTTTCTCCTATAGATGGAATGAGAATACATCTTCTCTAAGATATAATAAATCTTTGACGAAATCAAAAAGACCTCCATCGAAGATCAGAATTTATGCTTCCAAATCTCAGCCCAAGGGCCAGGGGTGGAAGATGACAGCTTAAGGCTCAAGGCACAACTGGCCACCATAATATGGACAGAACTATCCCACGCACAAGCCCACAGCCTCATGTCCTGTCTTAGCAACTCAGACTAATCTGACGGAAGAGTTGCATGTTGCCTTGGTAACTGAAGGGATTTCAGACTCTAACAAAAGTACACAGCCAAAGTCACTTGTTGGATCCTACAAACACCGTCTGCTCGACGACTGCATTTAAAACATCCAACCCACAGGCTTATGGAGAGCACTGTTTCTTAAAACCATGATGAACTCTGGTAATATAAAGGCCTCCAGCAGATCACCCAAGGGTGACTTAGAGCCTGCACAGCCAGGTGTCCTGGGATCAGGGATGGAGCCCCGAGGCCCGCACAGTAGGCCCTGCAGAGCAGCTGTGAACACCAGAACTTTTCACACAAAAGCCCTGTTATTCACTAGGGCCTGCTGCTTCTCATGATTCAGTTGGAACTGGTGGGAGATTATAGTCAGGAGCAGGCAGAAGGCCACACTCCCCACCTGCCATGAAATGAACCATCCTTCTACCAGCTCAGAAATGTAATGTCCTTCTAATCTGCTCAATTAAACTCCAGTAGTTCTTGGGGCCAGAGGACCCAGGGGATGTCTGGCAATGTCTGGGGACATTTTTGGTTGCTGTGTCAGGTGTGGGGAATCTGGGGCAGGTGCTACAACATATAGTGGGTGGACCAAGGTGTAGCCAACACCTTGCAGGGCCCAGGAGCACCCAGCCCCAGGTCAAGTATCCCCAAGTTAAACCAGCCTTAGTGTATGTGGCTGGCACCCTACTCACTGAACTACAGGCACCAAGCCCATTTTTTACTTTTTTTTTTGTAGAGACAGTCTCACTTTATTGCCCTTTGTAGAGTGCCGTGACATCACATAGCTCACAGCAACCTCCAACTCCTGGGCTTAGGCAATTCTCTTGCCTCAGCCTCCCAAGTAGCGCCTACTACAATGCCTGGCTATTTTTGTTGCAATTTGGCTGGGGCTGGGTTTGAACCCACCACCCTTGGTATTTGGGGCTGGTGCCCTACCCACTGAGCCACAGGCGCCGCCCATTTTTTACATTTTTTATCATCTTTTTTTTTTTGAGAGACATGGTGTCATTATATTAACAAGGCTGGTCTCAAACTCCTGAGCTCAAGCAATCCTCCCAAATCAGCCTCTGGAGTAGCTGGGACAACAGGTGAGAGGCAACACCTTCTCTACATTTAGATATGTTTAGAGACAAAAGAACTTAGCCTTGTGTTTTGGTTGTTTAGATACACAAACACCCTTGTGCTACAGCTGCCTGTGGCATTCAGAAGAGTTGCAGCTGTGCAGATTTGTAGCCAAGAGCAGCAGGTGCACACAGTCCAGGAGAGCAGCAGGTGCACACACAGCCCTGGGAAGCAGCAGCCCCAACACACAGCCCAGGGGAGCAGCAGGTGCACACACAGCCCAGGGGAGCAGCAGCCCCAACACACAGCCTGGGGAGCAGCAGGTGCACACACAGCCCGGGGAGCAGCAGGTGCACACACAGCCCAGGGGAGCAGCAGGTGCACACACAGCCCAGGGGAGCAGCAGGTGCACACACAGCCCAGGGGAGCAGCAGGTGCACACACAGCCCAGGGGAGCAGCAGCCAGACCACCCACCAGCTTTGTGTGGGTGTGTCTATGATGTTCGCACAACAAAATTGTCTAATGACACATTTCTGAAAACATACCCCTATTGTTAAAGATTTAATGTCAGTTAACTAACTGCACACTTAAAAATGGTTAGAATGGTAAAATCTATGTCACGCATATTTCATCACAATGAGGAAAGCTACAGTACACATGGGGCTGGCTTTACCTTCTAGCTTGCAGCCTTTCCTGCCCTCCCATTCCCAGCTTGGGAAGAGGAGGGGCCCCTGCATCGCCTGCCTAAGAGGTAGGGAGCAGGCCACCCTCTGCACCGCAGCACACCCAGTGTTTGCGCCATTGCCTGGGACTTAGGGCCTGAGGGTTTGCTATCTCCTGTGCACTGCTCATGACTACCCCAGGCTAATTTCTGACCTTCATCCTGGAAGGGCCTTCCCACACCCAGTGGATGCCTGGAAGCCCCCACCCTGCTCTGATTCAATACCCTTTTTGTTTTGAGACACAGCCTCAAGCTGTCACTCTGGACAGAGTGCTGTAGCATCACAGCTCACAGCAACCTCTAACTCCTGGGTTCAAGCAATTCTCCTGCCTCTGCCTCCCAAGTAGCTGGAATTACAGGCATCTGCCACAACACCCGGCTATATTTTTGGTTGCAGCCATCATTGTTGTTTGACAGGCCTGGGCTGGATTCAAGCCCGCCAACTCAGGTGTATATGGCTGTCGCCTTAGCCGCTTGAGCCACAGGTGCCGAGCCCCAATACCCTTTTTTTTTCAGAGATGGAATCTTACTTTGTTGCCCAAGCAGGGTACAGTATTCCCAGGCTCTGTCACAGCTCAGTATAGCCTCAAACTGGGGCTCAGGCGGTCCTGCCACTTCCCCTGCCCCATTGGCTGGGACTGAAAGTGCCATCACTGCACCTGGCTCCAAATAACTTTTCCTGACAGGGAATACAGCCTGCAGTCAGGGAGGGCATCCTCCGTGTGCCTGCCAGCAGAGGGGATACAAACTTAGCCCCAGAAGTGGTGCCTGAAACCCAGTGAACATCTGACTATTTACTTATCTGGGCGACAGAAGAAACTATAACTCAGGAGTGAGGGCCAGCTTTGACAAAGCTAGGCTCAGAGCTCTTGAAACAAACATAGTAAATTGTGTGTAGGCCTGGGAAGAGACCTTCCACCTCGTGCAGAGACACTCACAGCTGTAAGAAGAAACACCCGTTTGTTGGTTCAAACCACTAGAGCCTCCACTGGGAAAGGCTGCCTCACAGAGCAACCTCCTCTGAACTGACCCCTACCCACGTCCCACATATGTCCCACCTGCTGCGTGGCAATCACGTCAGGCCAGAGCAGGCTGAAGGTCCAAGGACAAGATGTGTTTGTGTAATGTTTTCCTTCAATATCCACTACAATAGCGATGGCCAATACCCCAAGTTCAAGGGTTGAAGGCCACCTGGTACCTTCATCCCAGTCTGTCCCACAGGAGGTCCCCACATGCACAGGAAGAAGCCTGGTGTCAACCCTCACCCACAGGAGCCAAAGGAGCCCCCAGTTGCCACCCCAGCCCCCAGCCAAGGCCTCTCCACTTCACAGGACCCCTGAGGAGCTCCATGTGTCAGTGACACCAGTGCTGTACAAATGGGGACAGACACACAGGGTCCGGAAATACACTGCTTCTGCCACAAAACGAACAGCCAAAGGCCACCAAAACACAGCGCCTGGGACAGCTGAACCTGCCTGCAATAAACAAAAAGCTTACTCGGGTCTTGGGTGCTGAAGGGCCAGCCTGGCATCGGGAGAAAGGGGCACCCTGGGGAGCTGGTCCGGCTGTCATCCTCCACCTGCTGCGTGATGTGCCGGACAGTCTCTTTGTTTTTCCGATTCTTCCTGCGGCCTGTGGGCTGCCAGCCATCCCCAGCACCCTGCTCTGAGAAGGAGTTCTGTACTACACTGTCCTTGGCAGAGGGTAGCTCACTGCCTCCATACCGAGGTGGTGAAATCTGCTCTTCCTTAATGTGCAAAGGCCCAAAGCCCACATCTCCAGCCCACAGGGGCTGCGAAGAAATGTCGTCGGAGCCATCGGTCTTGGGCTCTGGGTCTTCCTTCCCGCAGCTGCTACCCCCCTCATGGCAGCTGGCAATTGCCGAGTCTCCAGAGGAGTTGGCAGGACTGGTTCGCCGAGCCAGCCATGGGGAGATGCTCCTTCCTGCCATCACAGCAGAGATCAGTGCTTCTGTGCTGCCACCAGCTGGGGCACCCATCTCAAACTCTGCAAGCTCATCGGAGGCATCTGACTTGATGCTGATGTCCAGTGCAGCCTTGATGAAGTCGTGGCACGCCTGCACGATGTCTGTCATCTGCAGAAAGCTGGCAGCGGACATCACCTCGATGACATTTCTGCTGGTAAGGGCCAGGTGGGCAGAGTACATGAAGTCGATGATGGCCTTGAAGCCCTGGGCTGTGACTATGTCCAGGTGAGTGACAGTGGCCTGGTCGGAAGTCTTCTGGACCTGGCAGTAGAGTGTCTTGAAATAGCGGCTACTGCCGAGCAGGACATTCTTGTGCGCCCGGAAGACCTTGCCCTCCACAACGACACAGACATCACATAGCACGCCATGCTGCCTCTGCTCGTCCAGCTCACGGAGCAGGTGGCGGTAGTGGGATGCGATCTCCATATCTTCCTTTCGGTTGTTCATTTGGAAGTCCTGGTGTCACCTCCTCTACGGACTCTGTGGGGTGAGAATGAAAGGGTCACACAGAGCCATACAGGGTCACAAAGCAGCCGTGTGGGGTAGGGCAGAGCAGGAGGAGGGCGGCGCTCACCCGCCTGGCTCTGCGTAGCCCTGATGGGACAGGTGGGTGTGTGGAGAGGTGCACCCCGCAACAGGGTGGCCAAGTGCCTGAGGAGGGGCATCTGAAGCACGTTTCCAGGTTCACAGCCTACCACGGCCACAAACGGACACGGGAAAAAGCCCGTGGAAAGCCCTACACACAGCAGCCAGAACGTCCCGGGAGCAATGAAAACACACAGCAAGAATAAAAGCAACTTTCTCTCCCAAACTGAAAATCCAGGTGAGATAACCCAAGTTGGGGGACTACATTTTTCACACTTTAAGAAACACCCTTTTATATATATATAAAATATATATATTATATACACACACAAAATACCCGCAAGAGCAATGGCCTTAGTCCTAAAAATCTCCAAAAATCTGAGCTCAAACCAGCTCAAATTTCCCAAAGGAGGGAAGTTCTGGCTTACTGCCAGGTCCCAGCCCTGCTTCAGGGGTCAGCTCAGTGCCCAGGAGATGGTGTCCAGTGTCCATGGAACACAAGAGAAGCATCCAGAATCTCTTGGCTACTCAGCCCTGGCTTACAGGATCGGAATAGACTCAAGACCATCCCTCCCAGGCACACCCTTCCCAAGGCCCTCGAAAACTCGGCATCCTCCTGTTTGCCTGACTCTGCCTCTTACTGCTGCCATCACAAAGTGTCACAGACTTGTGGCTCAGACAACAGAAAGGTACTCTAGCACCGTTCTGGACATCGAAATCAGGATTTCAGCAGAGCCGGGAAGGTTGTTCCAGACCGCACTCCGGCTTCTGGGTCTGCATCACCCCAATCTCTGCCTCATCTTCACTCAGCGCTGTCCCCCAGCACGTGTCTGTGCCCAAATTTCCCCTTTTTATAAGGACACCAGTCATGTTGGGATTAAGGCCCACCCACCCCAGTGACATCATCTTAACCAATTACATCCACGATGACCTTGTTTCCAAATAAGATCATATTCTGAGCTCAGCAGGTGAATTCTTTGTAGGCACATTCAGCCTACAACACTGCTTGGGAAAGATAAAGCAGCCTGATCGCTCCTGTTATAAACTCTATCTTTCCAGCTGGCAAGGAAAGTAGTATCACTCTCCTGAAATACCCAAAGATGGCATTTCTTAGAAGAAAATTCAGCTGGTCTTATGGAGGAATACTCCCTATCCTTCCCAAGGAGCCACCCCAGATGGCCTGAGGAAGCCTCTCTGGGGCACAGGGCAGGAGGGAAGCGGAGCTCTGGATTCACTTCCTACAGGTCTTTACTCACTTGTCACCACACATGTGCCTTCCTTTAGTCCTTACAAAATATTTTCAGGCCATGTGAGGCTCCCACCTGTAATCCCAGCACTCTGGAAGGCCGAGGCGGAAGGATCCCTTGAGCTCGGGGGTTGAAGACTAGCCTGAGCAAGAGTGAGACTCCATCTCTACCAAAAATAGAAAAAACTAGCTGGACTTCTGTAGTCTGAGCTACGAGGCAGGCTGAGGCAGGAGGATTGCTCAAGCCCAAGAGTTTGAGGTTGCTGGGAGCTATGATGATGCCACAGCACTCTACCCAGGGCAACAGAGTAAGACTTTGTTTCCAAAAAAAAGAAAGAAAGAAAATTTTTCAAGTATCACCTGAAATATCCTGGGAGGAATGTAATGATTCTGTTTCACATTTCCAGCTGGGAAAATGAGGCAGAAAGGGTAAAAGGCTTCCATTCGCTCCCCACCCCACAGCCTGGCCCCAAATCCAGGGGTGCTGAGCCTTCCTGCTCCCTGCAACTGTGTCTCACTCCCCTCAGCCTTCCCCTCCAGTCCGACAGCGTTCATTCCACACGGTGCCATCACCAGTCCAGGGCCCCAGCTTGGCCTCAGATCTGAAGACTAGAGGAAAATATGCTGCCTGTACTGGAGCAGCGGGACCATGGGCCACAAATAGGGAGACTAAAGATATCCAGGAAGGCCACACAAGGGTCACAGGATCATCTCCAGGGCATCCCGCTCGCTCAGGGAGCACCAGAGCCCTGAGGTGATGGGGAAGCAGCACCAGGCATCTCCACCTGGTAGCTTCATTCTTCACAGCACTCAGGTCAAAAAGACGTTAAAGGAGAACAAAAACACATTTCAAATGGAGGAAAATCATCATTTAAGTGCAAAGCCTGGAGTCCCCAACTGACGTCTGCTTACTGGCCATGTGATGGGAATTGTCAGAAGGTCCGAGCACCTTGATTCAAATAGGAGTTGGTAGGGTCATTGTTTGTTTTCGTATATACATAAAAAATCTCTTTATTTGCCAGGAAAACAGAGTCTTTAATAATTAGAGAGAACAATAAAAAAAAACACCACCAGTGACATTTTATAGAAACAGTGACAACCTCACAGGGTTCAAACTTCTAAATAAGTTTAACTTAAAAGTTCTGAAACAAATTGTTTTTCCATCAGTTATGTGTATCAAGCTTCTGCAGTCCCAGCCATTCAGGAGGCGGGAGTATCGCTTCAGCCCAGGAGTTTGAACCTGCTGTGACCTGTGATTGTACCTGTGAGTGGCCTCTGTACTCCTGCCTGGGCAACACAGCAAGACCCCATCTTTCTATGAAAATATCGGCAGTTTAGTAGTTTAAAAATAAAATAAAATTTTCACTTGTAAAAAAATATGCTGTACACTAAAGAGAAAAAAGTGACCATCTTTAAAAGAGATTGGTCTGCTATAGAAATAAATGTTAAAGACACACAATCTCTCCAAGCCCAGGGAAGCTTTAGAGAGTATTAGAATTTACATTTCAGGCTCAGCGCCTGTGGCTCAATGGGCTAAGGTGCCAGCCACGTACACCTGAGCTGGTGGGTTCAAATCCAGCCTCAGCCCGCCAAACTACAATGACGGCCGCAACCAAAAAATGGCCGGGTGTTGTGGCGGGCGCCTGTAGTCCCAGCTACTTGGGAGGCGGAGGCAGGAGACTCAAAGGAGCCCAGGAATTGGAGATTGCTGCGAGCTGTGATGCCATAGCACTCTCTCCAGGGTGAAAGCTTGAGGCGCTGTCTCAAAAAAAAAGAATTTATAGTTCAAATTTGTTAACTTCTCAGAAGCCAAAAGATGTTTGTATCCCTCTCACTGTAGCAAAAGGGTGGCTGCCAGTGGCCACCAGCTCCCCATTGCTTTTGGAAGCTGCAACTGGGCACCATGGTGCGCCCCACCAGTTAATGGCTTGACGTACAAGAGGCAGAGATGTGGGGTTGAGCAGCTGCCAGACAAGCTGGAGACTCGTCCGGCCATGGGACATACGTCTGTTCGAGGACAACCTTTCCTCTATCTCGGAGCTACCTGAGCTGCTGCAGGCCCACAGAGCACTTGCTGCCACCAGGGTGAGGGAGCAGCCCTTCCAGAGAGGTGCTCACAGCTCACGAAGGGGCTCAGATGGAGGTTACTGCCAGTGTGGGCTCTGGGCTGACTGAGACCTAGGGGACAGGTGGGATTTAGGGGCTACACTGACATCGGACTGCTTAGAAGTCACACAAGCACCATCTCAAAGTGATGCCACCTCTGCTGTTTTTCCCAAACACTACTTCTGGTGTTTCTGTAGGTTTCCTGTACCTGTTTCACTTACCTACTTCCCTAATCTCAAGATACTTCAATTTCAAACAGAATCACCTATGAAACAGGCATCAGCAAAGCACTCTGGCGACCAAAACAACCTGAATCCACATCCCAGAACTCCAAGGCCATGTCCCCCTTATGGTGACAGGGAGCACAGGGTCACTGGTGGCTCCTGCCCAGCCACAGGTCATCAGGTACACAGCAGACAATGTGCACGACAGGATGTCAGGTGCTGCAGCATCCTACCTGGGCCAGCAGCATACTGCATGCTTCATGATTTTCTGTGCCATTTCAGATCCCAGTGGCCACCAGGAAGGTGGAAGCCGAACCCAGCTGCAAGCTGAGCAAAGTGATAGCCTCAGAACCTACATGTCCACCCAAGTCTTTGCACCTGGGGCACCAGCCAGCACAGCCTCTGGTACCTGTTACACATCACTTCTGAGCAACATGGATAAATCTCCCAGTAACTGCTCTGAGCAAAGCAAGACAGACAAAAGGAGAGTGTTTGATTCCCTCCATGAAACTCTAGAAAACAGAACCCAATCTTGAGTGGCAGAAGGCAGGCCCTGGAGGTGGGGTGAGGATTATGGGGTCTTAGGGGAGCTGCTGGGATGGCAGGATGCTCTATGTCTCTACCCTGTACATGGCTTCAGGCTTTATGTGAGCGCATCAAATTATACTCTTAAAACAAGTATGATCTGTTTTATATAAAATATACCTCAATGTTTAACACATGCTCACTAGTGAGTGACTGACCTTACCTCATTCCAGAATACTGAGTTACTTGGGGGATTGCCCCCAAGTCAGGAAACATCTCTAGGCTGGCCAGGAGACTGTCCTGTTCTCAGCATTTCCTTTTAATATAATAAGAATCAGTAACTGTCCTTTCAAGCATGGTATCCAGTCCTCTACACAGGTCATTACAGATGGGTGACAGGCACTCTTATAAAAAGGAGACATTTGGGCCAGGCATAGTGGCTCCCACCTGTAATCCTAGCATTTTGGGAAGCCAAGGCAAGAGAATCTCTTAAGGCCAGGAGTTCCAGACCAGGCTGGGCAACACAGCAAGACCCGAACTCTGTAAGACAGCTGGGCGTGGTGATGCCTGTAGTCCCAGTGGCTTGGAAGGCTGAAGCAGATTGCTAGTGCCAACAATTCAAGGTTACAAGGAACTGTACTCCAAGATAGGCAATAGAGTGAGACCCTGTCTCTAAAAAAATTAATTAAAAGGGGAAATAAGGACACAGACACACAAAGGGATCACACCAGGTACTGGAGTAAAGCTGACCCAGCCACAGACCCAACTGAGAGCAAAGGCAGGGAGCTGACAGTGCCTTTCGGGAGCCAGGCAGGCAAACACAAGCTCCTGAGCTCCCTGGCTCCGTCTCCGTCTTGGGGAATAAATGTCTGTTGTTCAGGACTTTCAGTTTGTGTTGCTTTGTTATGACAGCCCCAAGGGCAGACTTGCTGCCCAGAGCACCATGCCACAGAGACCACAGACCTCTCTGCTGAGGACAAACACTTGTCTAGGGGCAGGTCTGCCCATTTTCTCCAAGAAAGTCCCCTCTGGCTGTCAAGGGATTACCCACACCCAAGGGTAGAGGGTTCACTCTCTCCTAGAAAAGCCAAGGTTAAGACAAAACAATGTGAAATCACCCTGCAATTGGAATTTTCTAAACATATCTTCAATGTTCATGTTGCATTTCAAATTTAAAGCTGGGCTCCTGCCTGGAAAGGAACACTCTAAGAACCATAGATAATGTGTATCACCCTCAGACAATGAAATGGTGGCACCATTTGAGTTTTGCCCAGTGAGCTGGCAGGCTTCAGTCCAACACGCAGACCTGTGAGCGCTCCTCACCCCACTATAGACCCCGCCTGGCCTGGCCCTTCCCCTTCTCAGCCTCTTTATCCCTATCCTGGGTGTTGCAGGAACCTGCCTGAGGTTACTTCCTCCGGCAGGTGCACGCCCAGCCTGACACCTCCCGCAGTCCCTCCCTGCCCTGTCCTCTTATCCCCTGGCCAGCAAGCTGGCAGGAGGACAGTGGGCAGCAGGGGCCCCGTGTACCACCCCCAACTTGCCAAGACAGGCCCGAGGGGCACGCGGGGAGCAACTGACTTTAGCACACTCTCAGGAGGTTCCAGGGAGCATACCAGGATTCATGGCCCTGAGAGGCCCTCTCACACTGACCCTGGCCCAGCCCCAGCCTTTTTATGGCCTGTGGTTCAGGTTTTATATAAAAGCCCAAAGGCCTGGCCGCCCCACACCTGAGCTAAGCCCAGCCTTCCATTGGCCCCGCCAAGGACTGCAGCCGGATGGACATCACTTGGGGCAAAAGAACCATCCGCTGAGGCCAGGAAGGCAGAGCCTGGAGAGGCTATGGGGCTGCTCTGAGCCTGAGCTTTAGGGCAGCTGGGTCGCAGAAAGAGGGTTGAAACACAGGCAGGCAAGAGCATAGCTCTTTAGAATAAATTCTGTCAGGAGAGTGAGCAGGGAGCGTGAGAGGGGGTGAAGCAGACCTTGGAACGGGGCATCTTGAGGACCAGGAATGACAAGGGAGAAAAAGCCAGCTGAGACAGTGTGGGGGCCACGCCAAAGACCCCTCACTGGCCTGTGCCCCATCTACCAGGGCTGAGCTCCAGGACTTGTGCCCCATCTGCTGGGGCTGAGCTCCTCAGAAGGGTTAAAGCACCAGCCACTGAGACAGGGAGCCCAGAAGGAAGCCACCCATGCCAGGAGGACGCAGGTCCACATGGGCAGCCCTCCGCAAGGGGTCTTGGCCACCTTCGTTCAGCATGGCCCCTTGGACACATGGGAGGAGCCCAGGATCCTAGGAACAAGACCTCAGAGAAGGACCAACCCAGGAGGATGCTGGGTAAAACCTCTTGAGGGGTGACCAGATTAGGAGCTGTCAGAAAAGGCCAGAAAAGTGCTTTTGCCCCATCTGCAGGGGCTGAGCTCCAGGGCCTGTGCCCCGTCTGCTGGGGCTGAGCTCTAGAACTTCCAGCTCCTTTGCCTAGCTGCTGGGAGGTCAATAGAGGGGATTTCTTTATTTTGGGGGGGTGAGAGAAAGGAAAAGAGGCTGCTTATTTATGCTGTGTGTTCCCACAGAGCCTACTTCTAGACTGAGTCTTACTTTGTTGCCCTTGGTAAAGTACTGTGGTGTCACAGCTCATAGCAACTTCAAACTCTTGAGCTCAAGTGATCCTCTTGCCTCAGCCTCTCAAGTAGCTGGCACTACAGGGGCCCACCATAACACCCCACTAGTCTTTCCTTTTCTTTTTTTTTTTTTTGAGACAGAGTCTCACTATTTCGCCGTCGGCAGAGTCCCGTGGCATCACAGCTCACATCAACCTCAAACTCTTGGGTTTAAGTGATTCTCTTGCCTCAGTCTCCCAAGTAGCTGGGTAGTTTTTCCTTTTTTTTTTTTAGAGACAGAGTCTCACTTTATTGCCCTCCGTAGAGTGCCGTGGCATCACACAGCTCACAGCAACCTCCAACTCCTGGGCTTAGGCGATTCTCTTGCCTCAGCCTCCTGAGTAGCTGGGACTACAGGCGCCTGCCACAACGCCTGGCTATTTTTGTTTTTGCAGTTCAGCCAAAGCCGGGCTTGAACCTGCCACCTTTGGTATATGGGGCCAGCACCCTACTCGATGAGCCACAGGTGCCGCCAATTTTTCCATTTTTAATAGATACAGGATCTTGTTCTTGCTCAGGCTGGTCTTGGAACTCCTGAGCTCAGGCAATCCACCTCCCTCAGCCTCCCAGAGGACTGGGATTAGATCTGAGCTACCGTGCCTCCTTTCTTGCATCTTTAAGCCACATGATTTTAATGAACAGTTAAACCCCAATTAGGTGTTTTATGTTATGGATGAAACATCTAGCAATACATTTAAACAGGTCAGATCTGCAAAGGCAAATTCTGCCATGGGTTGCACAAGGGATACAGAGCCCCTCCCAGCTGCTGGACACTGCCTCCTCCTCTTCCAGGAAGACCTCCCGGGTGCCCTGGGGAGAAGAGCCCCTCTGTCCTTACAGTGACAACACAGACCGCACCTCCATCGCCTGAAGCTGCCTGGCTCTCCTGCTGATCTGGGAGCCTTTCGGCTCAGGAGCCATGTCTCCATCCTGTATCTCACTGAGATACACTGTGACTTGAAATGTCAACTTTAAATACTTTAGCCTCTGACACCAAGAAAAAAAATAGAACCTAAATGAGAAAGTTACAATACCTGCTCAAAATAAAGGCAACGTCATGCACTCAAGGAAAACAACGGAATCTTTTTGTTAACTTTCAAATTATGGAGAAATTGGCTCGGCGCCTGTGGCTCAACAGGCTAAGGCACCAGCCACGTAAACCTGAACTGGCGGGTTTGAATCCAGCCCGGGCCCACCAAACAACAATGACGGCTGCAACCAAAAAATGGCCGGGTGTTGTGGCGTGTGCCTGTAGTCCCAGCTACTTGGGAGGCAGAGGCAGGAGACTCGCTTGAGCCCAGGAATTGGAGGTTGCTGTGAGCTGTGATGCCACAGCACTCTATCCAGGGTGACAGCTTGAGGCT
>CAUYON010184740.1:0-12299 GCA_963573935.1 Arctocebus calabarensis
GTATTAGTGTGCATTCCCACCAGCAGCGTAGAAGTGTTCCCTTTTGTCCACATCCATGCCAACATTTCTGCTTTTGGAATTTTGTGATGTGGGCTAATCTTACAGGAGTTAGATGATATCTCAAAGTGGTTTTGATTTGCATTTCTCTGATGATTAAGGATGGTGAGCATTTTTTCATGTGTCTGTAGGCCGTGTGCCTGTCTTCTTTAGAGAAGTTTCTCTTCAATTCCCTTGCCCACTCTGAGATG
This sequence comes from Arctocebus calabarensis, assembly GCA_963573935.1. NCBI lineage: Eukaryota > Metazoa > Chordata > Mammalia > Primates > Lorisidae > Arctocebus > Arctocebus calabarensis. The sequence continues at coordinate 249 of CAUYON010184740.1, forward strand.
AGATCACTTGTTCTTTTCTTGCTAATACGTTTGAGGTCTCTGTGCATTCTGATTATTAAACTTATGTCAGAGATATAACCTGCAAATATCTTCTCCCATTCTCTGGGCTGTCTGTTTGCTTTACTTACTGTGTTTTTGGCTGTGCAGAAGACTTTAGGTTGATCAGATCCCCGTAATGTATTTTTGGTGTTGCTTCAATTGCCTGGGGTCGGGGTGGGGTCTTACAAGTCCTTCTGTTACTCTCTTGCTCCCCACTTGCGGGAAGTGAATGGAGTGAGCACCTTACTCTCTCCAGATTTCCAGTGGGCCCTGGTAGCCACCTCCCTTCTCTCACGGATCAGTGAGTGAAAAGTGCTTGTGTTGTTTCATGTTTCTGTGTCACTTCTGTGTCACTCTGTGTCACTTCTGACTGACACACCCAAGCCTAACTCTCAGCCCCACCAGTGTCTCCTAGAGCAGTGATCTTTAACTGGTGTGCCTTGGCACACTGGTGTGCTGTGAGAGAATTTTAGGTATGCTAACGACATTTTGAAAGATTATTGATTGAATTTTTTTTGATTGAATTATTTTTGAAAGAAGTTCTAAGCATAGTAAATATACTTTTTTATTCTTTTTTTCTTTCTTTCTTTTTTTTTTTTTGTAGAGACAGAGTCTCACCTTATCACCCTCTGTAGAATGCTATGGTGTCACACAGCTCACAGCAACCTCCTACTCCTGGGCTTAGGTGATTCTCTTGCCTCAGCCTCCCGAGTAACTGGGACTACAGGCGCCCGCCACAATGCCCGGCTATTTTTCTGTTTTGCAGTTCGGCTGAGGCCGGGTGCCATACTCGATGAGCCATAGGCTCTGCCCTTTACTCAGTTTTTGATCAACATAATTTAAGTGTGCCACAGAAATTTAACTGTAGGTTAAGATTTAAAAGGTTGGAAAGAGTGACTCTCTTGCAGAAATAAACTGGGAAATAAGCTACAAGCAATAAGCTACAAGAATAAACTGGGAAATAAGCTACAAGGGTGTGTGCCAGGATAAGCACATGTTCTGTGAGAGCGGAACCGCTCATAGGTTGGACACACAGGTATTAAGCCAGGATAAAGAAGTTTCCTGTGTGGCTTGGCGCCTGTGGCTCAAGCGGCTAAAGCCCCAGCCACTTTCGCCTGAGCTGGTGAGTTCGAATCCAGCCTGGGCCTGCCAAAACAACAATGATGGCTGCAACCAAAAAATAGCCGGGCGTTGTGGCGGGTGCCTGTAGTCCCAGCTACTTGGGAGGCAGAGCAGGAGACTCGCTTGAGCCCAGGAATTGGAGGTTGCTGTGAGCTGTGATGCCACAGCACTCTAGCTTGAGGCTCTGGAAGAAGAAGAAGAAGAGGAAGAGGAAGAGGAAGAGGAAGAAGAAGAAGAAGAAGAAGAAGAAGAAGAAGAAGAAGAAGAAGAAGAAGAAGAAGAAGAAGAAGAAGAAGAAGAGTTCATGCTTATGATCCACTTAAAGAGGCTGAGGTGGGGGCAGTGCCTATTGCTCAAAGGAGTAGGATGCTGGCCCCATATGCCAGAGGTGGCGGGGGGGGGTTCAAACCCAGCCCTGGCCAAAAACTGCAAAAAAAAAGAGGCTGAGGTGGGAGGATAGCTTGAGGCCGGGAGATTGAGACCAGCCTGGACAACAGAGTGAGACTTTTATTGCTACAATTTTTTTTTTTTTTTTTTTGCTACAAAAAATTTAAAAGATTAGCTGAGTGTGGTGGAGCATGGCTGTACACCCAGCTGCTTCGGGGCTTGAGGCAGGAGGATCATTTGAGCCCGGGAGTTTAAGTCTACAGTGAACTATGATGGCACCACTGCACTCCAGCTTGGGTGACAGAGTGAGACCACTTTGTTTTTTAAAAAAAAAAAGTCAGGCTCAGCGCCAGCAGCTCAGTGGTTTGGATGGTGACCACATACACTGAAGCAGATGGGTTAGAACCCAGCCTGGGCCTGCTAAACAACAATGACAACTGCAAAAAAAGAAGCCAGACATTGTGGCGAGCACCCATAGTCCCAGCTACTTGGGAGGCTGAGGCAAGAGAATCGCTTAAGCCCAAGAGTTTGAGGTTGCTGTGAGCTGTGACGCCACAGCATTCTACCGAGGGCAACATAGTGAGACTCTGTCTCAAATAAATACATAAATAAATAAAATAAAGAAAAAGTCAAAGATGATATGACAGCTCTGCTAGGAGGCCAGACTCCTTCCACATGATTTCTCTGCCATTCTCAGGGAACTTCTCTCCTTGCTCTAGTCCAAAATGTTAACCACTGTGCCTGCATTCCAGCTAGTGGGAAGAGAGGAGGGGAAGGGAGGGCACCTCTCATTGAAGTGGCACTACCTGGAAGTTCCATGCATTATCTCCCCTCACATTCCATCGGCCAGAACTTAGTCTACCCAGCTGCAAAAGAGGCTGGAAAATGGAGTCTTTTCTAAAATTTCTATTGTTTAAGAAGAGGAGGAGAATGAATTTGGGGGACAACTTGGAATGACTACCTAAATGTGTTTCAAAACTCAGCTTCCCAGGAGGTTGCTTCTGGTGGTCATCAGTGACACTAGTTAAAATGTTATGTTTTTACCAAGTTTTAACTATAAAGCCACTAGTATCGGCTACTTCCAGACACCTTACCTCTTTTAATTCTTACAATAAACTTGTGAGTTAGATATTTTTGTCAACCTGACATTGAGGAGGTGAAGTGATAGTCTCAAGGTCATGCAGTCAGTATGTGGTAAAATGCTTGATCATTGTCATTAAGCCTTTCTGTCTGTTGAGACATTGTGGGTTTCCAATCACACAAGTTTTCATTTACATTAAACATTCTCCCTGATTTTCCTCCAATTTTGTATATGAATTTTCCCCCTCCCCCTTGTATATGAATTTTTATAGTTATACTTCAGTGTACACCAATTTGATATGTAAGAGGTCTGTTTTGACCTCCTAGCATTGTTGTAGGCCAACAGCCCCCAAAAGACCTGAGTCTGTCTTGGCCTGTCTCAGCCTTGGTCCCCAGCATGCCCCCTCCCCTTGGGTTAATTCTGAGAACAGGTTTCAGAACGAGGAAGTTCTCTGAGTTCCCAGTGACTCCTAGCCACAGGTAGAACGATGGTGAAAACTCACTCAAGCAGAGTTTCCCAAGCTACTAAGTTTCCCAAGCCAAGCTGTCCCTGTGCCAACCGCCATGCGGCAACACCCCCCCAGTCACCATGCAGCAATCCCCTGAGTCAACTACCTGATTGTAACTCTGCCCTGTAACTGACCACAGTCTGCTTTTGTACCTGCTTGCTTTGCCACATCAGCACAAAAAGGAGTATAAAAATCAGCCTGTATTGCACTTAGGGGCCGTTTGCCCTTTGGGGCAGCAGTCTACCTGTGTAGGTATAATAAATCATCACCTATTTGAGCCTAAAGTGGGGTCCATGTTTTCTTATGGGTGGCAAAAGTTACAACAGCATGAAAATAATTCACCAAAGATATTTAATGCTCAGATTATCAACTTCTTGTTGAAAGACCTACCATTTTCCATCCTGACTCTGAGCAATATTTTCAGATTCGGTTTTGAGCAAATGATTAATTATAATCATGATTAATATTCATGAACACTTGGCATGCCAGACACTGTGCTAAATAAAAGCAGTTGTTACAGGGAAAAGCAAGATGGACAATCCCCCTTCACGGAATTTATAGAGATGAGGGCAGACAATACAACAAACAAGTATATAAAAAAAAAAAGTAAGTTTAAGTAAAGTTACATGTTATCAAGAAAGTAAAACAGAGTGATTTTGTAGACAGTGATTAAGGGTGGGATGGGTGGATTTGGATAATGTGGTCAAGGAAGGCCTCTCTAAAGAAACACTTGGAGTGGTGCACGAAAGCAGAGAGCAAGTCTTTAATGGAAAAGCAGGAGGGAAAAGCAAGTGGAAAGGTCCTGACGTGGGAACAAACATGTCTGGTAAACAAGGCGAGACAGTTAAGAGGTATGGGAGGTGAACGTGGGGGGAGGATATTACATGGGCCAAAAGAAGGAGTTTGAGTTTTTTTTCTAAGAGAAGTGAGAACTTTTGGAGGGTCTTAAATGGGGTTGTAACACAATGATTTGCATTTTTAAAAAGTCATTTTGGTGGCTGTGTGGAGACTAGATTACAAGGGGGTAAAAGTAGAAGTGGGATTTGGCAGTTCCTCAACAAGTGAAACATAGAATTGCTATGTGTCCCTGAAATTCCATTTCTAGATCTATACCCCAAAGAACTGAAAACAGGTGTTCAACCCAAAATGTGTACTTGAATGCTCATTGCAGCATTATCACAGCAGCCAAAATGTCCACCAATAGATAAATGGATAAACAAAATGTGGTATACCCACACGATAGAATATTCTTTAGCCATAAAAGGGTGAAATACAGATATACATGTATGTGACAATATGGATGAACCTTGAAAACACTGAAGCAAAAGAAGCCAGTCACAAAGTATTCCTTTGTATGATTGTATGATTTCATTTATAGGGAATGTCCAGAATATGTAAAGCCATATGGACAAACAGCAGATTTATGGTCGGGGTTTGGGCAAATAGGACTGGATTGCTTAATGTGTATGGGGTTTCCATCTGGAATGATGGAAAAGCTCTAAAACTAGATAATGCATGTGGTTGCACAATATCATGGATGTCTGTAATGCCATTGGTTTTTAAAATTTAAAGGGTTTAAATGTACATTTTGGGCTGGGCGCTGTGGTTCACGCCTGTAATCCTAGCACTCTGGGAGGCTGAGGAGGGTGTGGATCCCTGGAGTTCAGGAATTTGAGATCAGCCTGAGCAAGAGTGAGATCCCGTCTCTACTAAAAATAGAAAAACGAAGACAAGAAGATCACTTGAACCCAGGAGTTTGAGGTTGCTGTGAGCTATCACGCGACAGTACTCTGCTGAGGGCAACAAAATGAGACTCTGCCTCAAAAACCAAACACAAAGGTACATTTTATATGCATTTTACCATAATAACAAAAGCTCTAACAATGGCTTGTTAAATATGCAACTTCCTTGGTCTCTTCTCTGGGGATAATGATTTATTTTAGTAGGTCCGAGGAATCCTGGAGACCTATGACAACAACAGGAAAAAAAGGAGCAGAAGCAGAAAGACAAGGTAGGAAGTGACGGGAATATTCTATGGAGGGAGGAAGGTGGTTTAGATGAGGGTGATGGTCATGGTTAGGTTTAGAAAGGCATTGAACATATTTTGGAGGTAGAATCAACAAAACACACTCATGGTTTTGAATGTTGGGAAAGGCATAAGAAGAATCAGAGATGGTTTGTAGGTTTTGGGCCTGAGCGTGTGGTTGGATAATGGTGGTGTTTACAGATTTGAAGATTTCTGGGAGAGCAAAAGGTTTGAGGAAATGAAGAGTTTTGCACCAAATTAAGCAAAGCAATTTTTTTTTTTTGAGAGAAATCTGCTGAGTGCCTACTACAGCCTATCCATTCCCCCTTTCGTTAATATGAGAAGTTGATTTTATTTGGGGGGCAAAGCAGCCAGCTGAAAGTCAACATTTCTTAGTTTCTTTTGCTGCTATCCTTTCGTTTGTCTAGAACGTGAGCTCCATACACATAATGTGACCGTGAATAACCTTGAGTTTGGAAATGCCATGCTAAAGATAAGAAGGATCCTGAATCCTAAATAACTCTGTAGAGCTGCCATACCAGTCCCAGCCTTTTACATCAGAAAATAACCCTCAAATTGTTTAATTCACAATTGTTTAATTGTGAAACTCTGTTACTAGTAGCTGAATATAATTCTTATCTGATATTGTGCCAATTCTAGAAAAAATTATTTTCCTATAATTTCCAAGTTTGTTCCTTGGTTCCCATTCTCCAAGAAGTTCCCCAGAAATTGTTTGCTCATGGTCTGCAATTCCAGTGTATTAAAAAAAAAATTTCTGAATCTGCTTTTGGCTCTGTTATCCCTAAACAACATGTGTCAGCAATATAAAACAAGCATTTGTAATTTTAGTGTGTCACTTTTGTGCAGACTCCTAAATTTTGATGTTTTAAGCATCATGCCTTCAACATTAGCTAAAGTTGATAACCTTGAAGAGGTTAATTGCAGTTCTCTGGGTGCCAAGAATTACACTGGTTTCTGTTCCACAGTTGAGACCATAAATCCTTCAGTACAGATGGAAACATTGTTGGATTCTCTAGATATATTCCTTACACACATAACAGAGAATCCGGGAGGGACTGGACATTGAGTAATTGTTTTTTGTAAAGCTTTAAAAATGGCCCTTTAAAAGATAGCAAGCGTTAGATGTAGATACTTTTATAGAGAACACCCAAGAATGTGTTATTGGTGGTTACTTTGAAGTAGTAGGAATTGATGTCTGGAGAGGGAATGGGAGAATTTTGTTTTCTAGATGACACTTAAAAAAATTAATCACCACAGGCTTGCATAGTGAATAGCTATGGGTGATAATTCTGGAGCCCACACTGTGAAAGTTCAAATCCCTTTTCACCACTTATTGGCTTGGTGTTCCTAGGAAGGCTTATTTACTTTATTTATTAAAGGCTTATATAGTAATTACTACATACCAGGCACTGTTCTGAGCACTTTAAAAAGAGTAACTTATTTATGTCTCAGAATAACCGCATGGATTAGGAACTACTACTATTACCCCCATTTCACAGATGAGAAAACTGAAGAGCACAGACAGATTGACTACCTCGCCCAACAATATATAGCTAGGAAAAGTAATCAAGGCAGGATGCGAACCCAAGGATTCTGGCCCCAGGGCCCTTGCTTATAAGGGCGATGCTCTGAAGTCATGCCTATGTGTATGATCTGTCTGAGCCTCACTTCTCTATAAAAGGACGATGACAACAACAATAATAATATCTACTTCATAGGGTTAGTAACAATTAAATAAAAATAGAGAAATGGACATATGGAACCAAATAGAAAGCCAAGAGATGAAACCAGCCTCTTATTGCTATCTGATCTGTGATACCCCAAAGAAAAGCATGCACTGGGGAAAAGAATCCCTATTCAATAAATAGTGCTGGGAGAACTGGATAACCACATGTAAAAGACTGAAACTGGACCTGCACCTTTCACCACTTATAAAATTTGACTCAAGATAGATAAAAGATTTAAATCTAAGATATGAAATGATAAAAATCCTAGAAGAAAGTGTGGGAAAAACTCTTGATGATGTTGGACTGGGGAAAGATTTTATGACAGACTTCAGTGGCAATCACAACAACAAATAAACAAATGGGACTTAATTAAACACAGCTAAAGACACAACAATTAAAGCAGACAGACAACCTTCAGAATGGGAAAAGATGTTTACATGTTATGAATCTGACAAAGGATTGATAGCTAGAATCTACAGACAACTGAATCAACAAAAAAAAGAGTGAAGAATCTCATCTATTACTGAGCAAGAGACATGAGCAGCACCTTCTCTGAGGAAGACAGACGAGTGGCTAGCAAACATTTAAAAAAATGTTCATCGTTCCTTATCAGAGAAATGTAAATCAAAACCACCCTGAGATAGCACCTAACCCCAGTAAGATTATCCACATCACAAAGTCCCAAAGCTACAGATGCTGGCATGGCTGTGGAGAAAAGGGAACACTTTTACACTGCTGGTGGGACTATAAACTAATGCAACCTCTTTGGAAAGACATAAGAAGAATCCTCAAAGAACTCAAATTACACCTCCCATTTAATCACACAGTGCCATTACTAGGCATCTACCCAGAAGAAAAAAATCATCTTATCATAAGGACATTTGCACTAGATTGTTTATTGCAGCTCAATTTACAATCGCCAAGATAAGGAAACAATCTAAATGCCCCCCAAGCCAGGAATGGATTAACAAACTATGGTGGTATATGTCTACTATGGAATATTATTGAACCACAAAAATATGGAGACTTTATATTTTTTGTATTAACTTTTGGAGTTGAAGCACAGTATTCTCAGTAAATTATCACAAGAATGGAAACTCAAGTATCCAATGTACTCTATACTAACATGAAGCCAGTAGACTATCTAAGACATGCCCACATGGGAGAAAAACTCAGTTCAATTTAAGATGGGGGAGGAGGAGTGGGAAGGGGAGGAGGATTGGTGTGATCCCGCTTAACGGGCACCATGTAAGGGGATATGGCACAACTACTATGGGTGCAGGACACAACTACAAGAAGGACTCTACCTAACACACACAAACATTGTAACCTAGTTGTGCCCTCACATTAACCTGAAATAAAAAACTTAAATGAACGAATGTAAAACCGTTAGAATGGTGTTTGATTTGGGGTAAGCCCTCAGTAAATGCTAGTCATCATCATTACGATTACTTTGGTTTAAAAAGAGAATCAGCTGGCTGGGCACCTGGAGTTCAGTGGTTAGGGCGCTGGCCCCATTCACCCAGGCTTGCAGGTTCAAACCTGGCCTGGGCCTGCTAAACAATGAGGACAACTGCAACAACAATAAAAATAGCCAGGCGTTGTGGAGGGCGCCTTGTAGTCCCAGCTACTTGGAAGGCTGAGGCAAGAGAATCGCTTAAGTCCAAGAGTTGGAGGTTGCTGTGAGTTATGACGCCTCGGCACTCTACCGAGGGCAACATAGTGAGACTGTCTCAAAAAAAAAAAAAAAGAGAGAGAGAGAGAGACAGAATCAGGCCACAGAAGGTGAGCGGCAGGTGAGCAAGTGAAGCTCCATCTGTATTTATTGCTGCTTCTCTGAGGTCCACCTCCCGTTTGATCAGCAGCGGATTAGATTCTCATAGGAGCACAATCCGTACTGTAAGCTGCCCCCTGCGGGATCTCGTTCGCACCCTCCTTGTGAGAATCTTATGCCTGAGGATGTGAGGTGGAGCTGGGCGGGATGCTAGCACTGGGGAGCGCCTGCAAATACAGATTATGGTTAGCAGAGAGGTTTGGAAAGTACGGAGATCATAATAAATTGGTTGCAGAGTCATAAAAGCCATTCCACTTCCCACGCTGTCCAAACAAAAATTGTCTTCGGTGAAACTCTTGGTCCCTGCAGCTTAGAAGTCTAGAAATGCCCCCTAGTGGAAGCATCGCAAACTAAAAAGTGACTACTGTACAATATTACTTTTCCATCATGCTGTAAGTGGGTCCAAAAATTCAGTTGTACACTTAAAAAAAACATACATTACAGGCTTTAGTCATGAAATGTTAATGAAATAACGTGGGTGAAACCTTTGTGATGCTAAGAGTCAACTGCCAATTACCTCATCCCTGGATTTGCCTTATCATTAGCCACATAGTCAGAAGGTTTCACTGTGCTTAAACCAATGGGGGAAAGGCTTAACTCTTTCTTTATAATATTTTCCTACAAATAAAAACACCAATGTTATAGCACTTACATTCATTAATTCTAGATCAAATATCGCGCTGAGAATGCACAGATGAAAATCACTGTGTCACCCTCTACCCTCAAAGATTCGAATAAGCAAGCGATTTAGACAGAATGCCACCTGTGTTGCAATAAAGCATTTTTTGCCCACCAAGTTAGAAAAAAAAAAAAACAAGATGCAATCAATGCTTGTTAGGATGTGATGAAAAGGGCACTTTGTAGATTTCTGATGTCAGGTAAAGTGGAACCTAGTCTGGTACACTAATTCTATGCTGTTATCTCCCTCCCAATGCTGCTGTCTGCTTGGGCCCGGTGTATATTGCCTCAGGGGTGAGGGTGGTAGGCCGGGAACAGTTTTCTCCTTGTATCCGACTGATTCTTGGGGAAGGCTGCCTCAAGTGGGCTGCCCAAAGAACTGACTCCCTCCCAAGCCTGAGAGGCTGGCGAGAACCAAATATCTCTGCTTCTGTTGCCTTGTATTTCCTGCCTGCTGGTAGCTAGAGAAACCTCCTAAAACACCTAACCAGGAACTGCTCATGCTATTGTTTTCCATGCACCTACCCAGTTCCTTGACTGTATATGTCTCACTACGCTCTCTCTGTCCAACATGGTGGAGCACAGGGCTTGACAGAGCGGTGGTGATAGAGCACAGAGCATATCACCCCTTCTTTAGACTTGAAAACCCATATTTGCTGTTGAAATATGTGCTGGGTTAAGGTTGAGAGGGAAGTAAGAGTGACTGGGAGCCCAATGAAACAGGTACAGGCAAAATATTGCCTTGTAATAATCATTGTCAATATCTAAGAAGAACACCACCATTACTACTACTACTACTACTGCCATTTTGGCTGACCAGAGTAGAGCTCACGCTTTGTTATATAAATTAATACCCTCTCCTTCATCTGCCACTGTTACTAATATGCATTTGCATCCATCAAAGGTCATGGGGTGATTGTTGCATAACTGATACAGGAAGGCCATATCAGGAGCTTGGGTCTGAGATGGTGAGGGAGGGTGGAGCCACAGGAATAAAGTAGGATGACATGGCATCTGTTACCTGCCACACCCTTTGTCATTAGAAGTGTAAAAGACAGGTCCTGAGAACTGTTTTTAAACTCCTTTAAAAATCTTTGGGGTAGGGGAGGGGTATAACACCTGGATAGAAAAATGCATAAAACATAAGTGGATCACATGTGGAATTGCTATAAAGCAAACAGCCACATAAGTAATCAAGCTTTGTGCATTTGCACTGTTCTATAATATTCCATTCCATTGCATGAATAAACAACAATGTTTAAAAAACCCATTCTGCTATTGTGTTCAGTGCCTGGCTTTTATAAGCAATGCTGTCTGCAGGGCTATTTTGATAAGACACTTTATGATTGCTGGGGAAACAAGCAGAGTTGTGGAAATGCGCAGAGCCCACCTCTCCTCAGGCACACTGAGAACTGGTCACTCTGGGCATTGGGGGATGGCACCTCAATACCAGCACAAACATCCTCAAAGGGACACTCCCAGCTAGTCATTACTTTATGTGACTTCCTACACCTCAACCCGAAGCCAGTGAGAGAAAGAGCTTGGCAACTTTTGTGTTTATAGATTACAGTGCAAAACTGGTCTGTGACTGTGTATGAGGCTGCTTTTTGGAAGTAGGATGGGATGCAGTTGAGGGAGGCTCAGAGACATTGTAATTTGTGCGTAAGTGAATGAACCTACTATACCGTAATTTTTCCCCAGACCTGCTGACTACTGGGGAAGGGGCTTTTGTTAGATCACCTGGGGAGCTGGGGAGGGCAGGAATGTTTCTCACTGGTCTAGTATGGGCAGTGACAGATTTTTTTTTTTTTTTTGTAAGACAGAATCAGTGACAGATTTTTGTTGATGGTTCAGAGTAGGAGGGCCTGTCCCCTTCCTCTTGGCTGACTCTGCAGTAGCCATGGCCACCAAATTGGTGTTGGACTGAGATGCTCATAATCTGTGCAGATCCAGCAATGACTAGTCTCTTGCCCTGAAAAAGCCTCCCTGGAAGAGGGAAACAAACCTGGCCACTATATGATAGAATGACTAAATTAAGTAGAATTTCTCCCCTTATCTTCCCACTTCAGCAGAAGTTTCTGAAGTATTCTGGCTTCACAGATCAAATAATGTGATCAATATTGACTGAATATTTATGTGTCAGGCACGGGTTGAAGCAATATTTGTGCATTTAAATCTCCAACATCAGCTCAGCACCTGTGGCTCAACGGGCTAAGGCACCAGCCACGTACACCTGAGGTGGCGGGTTCGAATCCAGCCCCAGGGCCCGCCAAACAACAATGACGGCTGCAACCGAAAAATGGCCAGGCATTGTGGCGGGCACCTGCAGTCCCAGCTACTTGGGAGGCGGAGGCAAGAGACTTGCTTGAGCCCAGGAATTGAAGGTTGCTGTGAGCTGTGATGCCATGGCACTCTACCCAGGGTGACAGCTTGAGGCTCTGTCTCAAAAAAAAAAAAAAAAAACTCCAACATCATTATGAGCAAGGCAACATGTATCAGCTTTTGGTGTGTAACAAACCGTCCCAAATTTTAGTGTCTTTTTTTTTTTTTTTTGACAGACAGACTCTCAAGCTTTCGCCCTGAGTAGAGTGCTGTAGCATCCTAGCTCACAGTAACCTCCAACTTTTG
>CAUYON010184741.1:0-13148 GCA_963573935.1 Arctocebus calabarensis
CTGTAGTCCCAGCTACTTGGGAGGCGGAGACAGGAGACTCGCTTGAGCCCAGGAATTGGAGGTTGCTGTGAGCTGTGATGCCACAGCACTCTATCCAGGGTGACAGCTTGAGGCTCTGTCTCAAAAAAAAAAAAAAAAAAAAAGATATAGATATAATTTTCAACTGCAAATCTCTACTAGAAACTCTAATAAGTATGTAAAGCATCTTGTGCTCCAAAGAAGTCCTAATTCCAATCCTCTGTAGCATGTCCTCCTGCAGGCCTTTGCATGACCACCTGCCAAGCCACTGCCTTCCCAAGCAAATGTTGTTGAGTAGATTCCCAGGCAGTCTCTGAGCTCCTGGTTCTCAGACCAGCATATTTAGAATCCAGAAAGTTCTTTGAAAATGCTAGATCATAGCGCTAATGCTTGAAACCCTTACTGGTTTTCTATCTCAGAGTAAAAGTGAAAGTCCTTTCCAAGGATTACAAACCCCGTGTGATCTAGAACGTACGGCCTCTGTAATTCTATCTCCTTGCTTACTGTGTTCCAGCCACACCAGCCTCTTGGCTGTTCCTTGAACTCCCTAAACACACTTCTCAGGGCCTTGTCCTTTATTCATGCTCTCTGTTATTTCTGTTAGGTCAACTGGAATTTGTGAAATCTTATCTGACTACCATGTATATTTTCCTTTCAGTTAATACTTCAAATCCAAAAGATAAATATTAGCTTAAATACTGATGCTTTATTTTTGGATTATAGGTATTAACATGTGGATACATTGATTAAGATTTGGTTCCTTGCAGAGTACCTTATAATAGTTTCTGTTTGGTCCATGGAGTTTTCTCTTTTCTCTCTTTCTCTTCCTCTTCTTCTCTCTCTTCCTCTTCCTCTTCCTCCTCTCCTCTCCTCTCTTCTAAATTTTTGAGAAAGAGGCTCACTCTGTCACCCTGGGTAGATTATTGTGGCATCATAGCTCACAGCAATCTCAAACCCTTGGGCTCCTCTTGCCTCAGCCTCCCAAGGAGTTTTCTTTTTTGTTTCAAATAATCCATTCTAGCTTTTATAAAGTTTATGTATTCTACTTTAGTATCACAATCTCCACATTACAGAGGATAAATCAGAGAATGACTTGCCTTGGAGCACATAATTTCAGGGCCAGGACCAAGGTTCTTGTTTTCTAATCCAATGCTCTTTCCACATATAATATTTATACTATCAAATGAGAAACAGTAAGGTTTAAAGAACATGTGAAATACTAAGTTTCATTTCTCAATAACTACAAACTGCTTATAATAAGACATGCTATAAAAAGCTGAACAAAACCAAATCATATGTCTGAACCATGTTTGGGTGAAAGGTTACCTAATTGTTTTCTCCTACCAGAAATGATTATTAATATTGTATTATTAACTTGGAAAGATAAAATATAATTCAAAGCCTCTCAGTTTTGTAAATAGAATTCCTATAAATTAACAACCAAAACTTTTTGAACTCAGAGGAAATCTTCAAAACAGACAGTTATGTAATGATAATGAGTTACAATAATACTGGAAATGGTTTTAAAATATTGTCAACAATTTAAAAGAAGAAAATCTATATTAAAAAAACTAGAAAAAAACCATTTTCTAGTTCATCCATATTCGTCCTTATTTTAACTTCTTTTGCACTCATAGCAATTATCCAGTTTGTACATGGCTGCGACTCATAAATACATAACACTGTATCAACCCATCCCCAAGCCAGGACTCTCCTTCTCACAGTTGTCACCTTTATCACGAGTTTTATTTTCCACAGTTTCCATTACTTGTGGTCAATTGAGGTCAGAAAACATTAAGTGGAAAATTCCAGAAATAAATGATTTGTGAGTTTTGAATTTTGTGCCAGTCTGCACAACAGGATGAAATCTAGTGCTGCCCAGCTCTCTCCCGCCCAGGATGCAAATCATTCCTTTGTCCAGAGCATCCACACTGTCTTCACGACCTGCCCAGTAGTCACACAGTAACCAGCTAGGCTGTCAGATTGTCATGTTACATGGATGTGTGACAACTAAACTCACAAACCCATCCTAGAAAGAGTGCTACATACCCCCTTTCTAAATATCATTATGGTCACCTTTGAGGTACTCCCCTTGGGAAGCTATACGCTGGGATGACCATCACAGCTATTGTTGCATGGTCTGATGATCAAGTTCATGACCTTTCCACCGTGTGCTTTCCCTGGCAGCACTGCACAAACAGCTTAATAATGTTTCACACTTGGTACATCAGTGTCTCAGCTGTGTTCATGCTGGTGTGTGATGGTGTCTTGCGGACATTACTGTCATTGTGTGTTTGGGGGTGCTGTATGATGACAGCTCTGATCATTCCAGATAAAGAGCTCCAAAATAGCCTTGAAAGGTGGACTAGGTGCTGGCATTGAAGCGCAGCTTCCCAAGGGGAGTGCTTCAAAGGTAACTTGCAGTGATATTCAGCTGTGAGGTATGTAGTGCTTTTTCTAAGGTGAGTTTGTGAACTTAATTGTCAGACCTTCACAGGTAAGAAGAAACTATTAATATATTCATAAAGACCATTGCAAAAGGAGGAGGGTTCCTACTGCCCTGACCATAGCGTCTAAGAGTGTCTCAAAGATGAGGCAGAAAGGGGCTTCCTTTTTATAGAGAAAAGGGAGAAGCCTCAGGAGAAATGCATGTCCAGGGGTGGGATAAGAAGCTCGTGTAAAGAGCTAAGGTCCACAGGGGAAGACATTCTGTGTTTCAGTGCTGGCTTAAGTTCAGGGATGAGCCAATGTTCAGTGGCCTAGAAGAAGGAGAGAAACTTGATAAAGTTTGAGCAAGTGGTGAGCAATTTGTCCAGATTAGTCACTGGGCACCAAAGAATGAGAATTTGTAGGGTTGGGTAATTTGTCTAAGCTGCCATTGCAAAATACCATGGACTGGGTAGCTTAGACCCAGAGGCTGTGACGTCCAAGATCAAGGTTCTGGCAGGATGGGTGTTTGGTGAGGGCCTGCTTTCTTACAAGCAGTACCTTCTTGCTGTGTCCTCACATGACTTAAGGGGCAAGGCCACTCTCTGGGGCCGCTTTTATGAGGGTACTAATTCCTTCCATGAGGGCTCTGCCCTCATGACCTCATGACTTCCCAAAGCCCACACACCTCTCGATACCACTGCCTTGGGGGTTAGGATTTCAGTGTATAAATTTTGAGGGAGGGACACAAATGCTCAGATACTAGCAAGAACTTTGTTATGGGGACCATCTGTGAATCCTAAGTCATGGGAAAGGGTGGCTCTCTTCCTGGAACACAAAAAAGTGTGTGTGGGGAAATTTATTGATGGTGACTTTTTTCCACACTGGTAGCCCATAGGAGTTTGTTCAGAATGAGGTCTTAGGCCAACTTCAGAACTTGAACAGGGAGCTGTGGGGACCGTCCCTGAGCTGGTCATTCCACCAGAATGAGTTCCCAACAGCAGACTTGATGCAGAGGTTGTCCGCTAACTGCTCACTCACACGTCACTTCACTGTCACTGTTACATCCCAGAGTGTCTCCATCTGCTGTCCAGCTCACAAATTCTTGAATCTCACTTTGTCTCCTTTCCTCTGGGCCATCGAAAGAGAGACATTAAAGGTGGTTCAGTAAGGGAAGCCAGAATACATGGCTCTTGTTTTATTCATGGCTCTGCCAGCCGTGTGATGTGATATTACTAGTGCTACCACAGTTTTGATTTCTGTTATAAATCATTTACTATCCTCAAAGAAAGTTGAAATTAAGTTGGGAATGTTTTCTTCCATTTAAGTGGCTTGGTCTGGGAGCTAGCCCTGTTTCCTAGACCTAGTTTGACACTGAATTCCAGAATTGTATAGATCTTATTAAATACATAAATCTTGTGTATTGTAACACACTGCTCTATATCAACAAACCCCCCTCAAGATTTTACTCTAATTTTAAAGGACAAGAACTTTGGGGAATGCTAGGAATTTATTTTAGCTAGAAAAATGCTGACATTTGATATAGGAATATAGCAGAATAACCATCCTCAGCCACCAGGTAAAGTTTAAGTTCTCTGTTTATAGGGAACAATCTCAGGGTACCAGTGATAAAAGTGTCACTTCCTAGGCCTTCCTATAATAACTCTCAGGTATGAAGATAGGGAAAGTGGTCCCATAAAAGAAGAGTTAAAGTTAAATGGCCGCATAATCTAGCCCTTAAAAATAACTACATTTTTAAACAAGCAGTAAGAAAGAGTGCCTTACATTTGTCTGAAATTTATACTTTCCAAAGTGCTTTTAAATATACCATGCCATTAAATTTCACAACAATTTGGCAAGAAAGAAATGATAATCTACATTTTGTTGATGAGTAATAAAAGCTATTATCTACTTCACACTTAACTTCTTGCCAGGCACCATGCTAAGCACTCATTTGATCTTGCGACACTCACATGACGTACATGCTATTATTATCCTTGGAATACATACATTGAAAGAGAAGCTCAGAAAAATCAAGGAATTTTCCTAGGGTCTGGCAACCAGTAAGCAGCGGAGCAGAGAGTTGAGCACAGGTTTTCTAACTCACAATGATTAAGCCAGTGGTTTTGACCTTATTTTGGCCACATGATTTTTAAATTTTCTATGTGCTATTATGCTACCAGGTGCAATGAAAATATACAAAAATAAGAATAAGATAAAAATAAGAATTATTTTATTTTTATAAGATAAAAATATAAATACAATTTAAATCCTTTTTCTCCACACTCCAATAGAATATCTTGTACAACCCATGAACTTAATTTTGAGGATGACTCTTCCAGACGGTTTCCCTCTAGGGACTTACGCAGATGAACACACCACGGCCATCGTGTCTTGGTAAGTTGCCCATAATCACATAATCAGGAAAGGAGTCAGTGAGATCTCCAACTCTCCTCTTCTGACTCCAGGTCCTTGCCACTCCATTCAGTTTCATCTTGGTCAGCCTCTGACCCTGGCATTCAGTATTATGCTCTTGGCTAAAAGCCTACACTCTCCGCTGTGGTCATAAATTTCTACCCCTCTCCGCAGCAGTACCATCCTCAGACTCTGCAAAGGGTACTATGGTTTCTATCAGGTGTATCCAGATGAAGTAGAATGATTTTGAAATATTTCTTCTTTTTCTATTGTCTATAAGATTTGGCATGATCTGTTTTTTGAAACTATCTTTTACTTTTATGTATATAATATTAGTTGTCTATGTTTTGAGACTTTGGGAAAAAAAAACAAGAAGTTAACTGATCGCTTCATACTGAGCCTCAGTTAAAGCATTCTGTAACAGACATACTCTTATTTGACAATGTGAATGTTACTTTCTTTGCATTATTATTATTAATATTGCTTAATATTTCAATGCAGTAATTGTCTGTTTTCTTTTCTGAATGTATTTATCTTTGTTCATTCTTTACGAGGTTTTTGTTTCTAGTCCTTATCTTAAACATTGTTATTGTTATTAAATTTTAAGCCTTTTTCATTCTGTGAAGGCAAAAAGTGGAAAGCTACTAAACACATGTATATGTAAAAATAAAAAAAAATAAAGAGTACTATGGTTTGAATATTCCCTCCAAAATTCATTAAAATTTGGTTGCCATTGTGACGGTGTTGATAAGTGAGACCTTGAAGAGTGGATTGAGTCATAAATCCCTCATGAACAGATTAGTGTCATTGTGGTGGGAGTTACCACAGAAGTGCCTTACCGATAAAAGGATGAATTCAGCCCTATTTCCTCTCTCTGTCTTGTGAGCTTGCTTTCACCTTCTTCCCTTTTTGTCATGGGATGACCCTTGCCAGGTGGCAGCGTCATGCTCTTGGACTTGGCAGCCAGAATTGTAAACCAAATAAAGTTCTTATCTTTAGAAATCACCAAATGTATGGTATTCTGTTATAGCAGCAGAAAATGGACTAACATGGAATAAAATAAACTCATATTCCAGCTATTATAATTGTTTGAATACATGAGGCCTAAATCCTCTTTCATTTCAACTTTCCTTGATAGAGAACACCTCCAGCTTTAACTGGATAATAGCAAACTTCTCCCCCTCCCTTGATGCAGTGAAGGGCTGTCTATCTAGCATAGTACAACACATATTTATTTTTTTCTTTTGCTGCTCTCATTTTAGGGGCTGGAAATCCCCCAATTTAGTATTTACCACTTTACTTGAGTTAAATGTTTTGTTACCATCTGATGATTCTGTGGTTCACTTTAACATGAGCAGTATAAACTCTTGCTTTTGTGAGTCTAAGCATTTACCAATTCAAACAATGAAATTGTGCCTAACTTTGTAGCTGTCCTCAGAATTCATCACATCTGACCCCTGTGTGCTCACCTATTTTGTGGCCAAAAGTGGCACAGCAAGGTTGCCAGGGCAGTGAAGCCTCTGGATGTGGGATTTGATGGAGCTGGAAGCCCGGTGTGGTTTCTTTCTCAGAGGGGAAAATGAATCAGCAGTGGCTCCTCACTAAGTGTCCTTAGCAAGAGGCCCCCCGGAGACTCCTGCAAAAACACAGGAGAGGGAAAGTGAATCCAGAAGGCAGGACTCTGGAAAGGAACAAAAGAGAGCAATTACTGCACTGAGCTTTTCATTGCAGGAACTCAAAACCTTTACCTTTAAGAGTCATTTTAACATGCTTCAGCTTTAGCCAGTTGTTCTTTAAAACAAACAAACAAAAAAACAAAGAAAACCCAGTTCGCTTTCATCACATATAACTCCAGGCAGGTAATAAGAGAACTTACATCACTCTTTCTTCCATTTTGTTTGCTTCAAAGAGTGACCTACCAAAGATAAGGAAGTCGGTACCGCTGCGAATCATTTGATTGGATTTGACCTCACATTTAAAGATATGTAGGAAGTTCCTGGCATATGCCAAGTTGAACCTGGGTGCTGGAGGACAAGACAATGAACAGAGCAGGGTCCTGTCTTGCAAGAGCGTGTGATCTGGGAAGGTAAAGAGCTCGCCCACAATCAGCGGTACTGCAGTTTACCATGTGGTGTGTCCTGGGAGTGGTTTGCGCGTTAACGATGGAAGTTCATACAAAACACAGTACTTCGTTAATTCCTCTAATCTCACCTGCTTTGGCAATATTGAAACTTCAGGTGGCTAGACACTTCATACAAAGATTTAAAAAGATTCCTGGGGTCAATCTGGAATAGGACTAGGGTCTCTGGGCAAATAGACCATGCCCTCTGCGTGTGGCTGCACTGCCCTCCTGGGGAGCACTGTGTTGGGATCACTCTTCAAAGACATGTCAGGGATTCTTCAGGAATGGGACATTTAATTTAATAGCAGTGAGAGTGACTAGATCCCTCGCTTGACTGCTTTAAGAGATCGCTGAGGCAAGCTGGTGAAAAGACCCCGCTCTTTGGCCCAGAAAGAGAATTTTTATATTTATTCCTTTAGAGCACCCAACTCCAGTCATTAACAGTGATTTCTTCTCACTGGCCCTTGAGAAAATGTTATTTGCTACATTGCAGCTCATCCTGCTGGCCTAACCTATACCAGAATGGTAATAAACATAGGCATAGGCCACCTCCCTGAACATGCTGTCTAAAATAGCACCTACCTTCCTTGCTTTATTTCCTTAAAATTTTTTTTTTTTTTTTTTTGCAGTTTTTGGCCAGGGTTGGGTTTGAACCCACTACCTCCAGTATATGGGGCTGGCGTCCTACTCTTTTTGAGCCACTAGGCACCACCCTATTTCCTTAAACTTTGCAACTGCTGTTGTACATCTCTACAGGCTTCTGCTGTGGTCTGTGCCTCGCAGGGGGAGCTCGTCAGCTGTTGTGTTTCTAGTTCATAGAACCCTGCTTGGCTCAGTAATTGTTGGTTGGCTGAATGAATGAGCAAAGAGATTAGACCAATAGATGTCTTGCTCTGTGAATAGCTGGCAAAGATGCTGATTTTATTAAACTCTTACCAAGTAGCTTTTGTTTAAAAAACTCAAAGATTGCCCTTCATAAACCAGACCACCTATATTTGTGATGCTTCCTTCCCTTGAGGACATGATTTGCATGTCCCTAATGCTGTGCAGACCTTTCACTAGAGTGGTTTGAGTGACTCTTTCCAGAGGTCAAGGCTCCCCAAGGGGAATAAATTTTATCTGTTTGACAGACAGTGTATTCAGCACACTAGGTTCCCAGGTTTCCTGCAGAGCCATCCAGGAAACAGTCTTTCCATTAAGGTGTAAGCAAGCTCTTTCTTCAACTCCCTAATGTTACTTCAGGGGTGTCTGTGGAGGAGAAGAGTGGTGATTACTGTGATAACATACGTACAGGGGAACCCAGAGAAATTGGGCAAGGCCTTAGGAAAGGGGTGATTTTATATCAAAGGCAGCTGCAACAGCAAAAATGGTGGATTTGCTCCTGTAGTCTCAAATACGTGCCACATGTGTGTTTTTATACTCTAATCTCTACTAACAGTCTCTCAGCCACAGATTTCTATATACATACGGATATTAAGACAGAAGTATTCGGCCCGCCTTCTAGTGTCTGCTGGCTTCTGTTTTCTGTTGCCACGTAACTGGAGCTTGCACGGGCAGTTTCACTGTGATCCCTCCAGCCTCTCTCTCCATCAGAACTTTTGTTTATTTATTTACTTATTTGCAGTTTTTGGCCGGGGCTGGGTTTGAACCCACCACCTCTGGCCTATGGGGCCAGCGCCCTACTCCTTTGGGCTATAGGCGCCACCCTTCCATCAGAACTTTTGTAAGGATATACGGCAGGTTCTTAAATAACGTTGTTTCATTCAGTGTCATTTTATTCAATGTTGTTTTGGTATAACATTGAAAACTAAAAACAAAAATTGGTTCCTGGCCAGGACCACTGTCTGTGGAGTTTGCACATTCTCCCCTCGTCAGCATAGGTTTTCTCCGAGCCTTCCTGCTCCCTCCCACCTTCCAACGCTGTGCCTGGTAGGTGAATTGGGGGTCGCAGTGGGAGTGTGGATGTGCCCTGCTTTGGAATGCTGTCCTGTCCAGGGTGGATGCCAGCCTTGTGTCTCGGGCTGCTGGGATAGGCTCTGGGCACCCTGACCCTGAGCTGGTGTAAGGGGCTTGGAAAGAGAACTAGAGAGTGAATGCAAATTATTGTGTGATAAAAATTCATCAAGTATATGATAATCATATGACAGCTATCTGGAAAGTATCCAGCGGCATCATATGAAAAAATATATTAGCAATTGCTGGATACTTTCTGGATGGCTCTACAAATGCATGACAATACATTTGCAGTAAGACAGCATTCAGTGAGCCTTCCCTGTTTGTTATTCTCTCTATTTCTCCTTCTTTTTTCCCTTCCCTTCCCTTTCCTTTCTTATTTCTAACATTTTACTCTATTACCAAGGCTGCAGTGCAATGGTGTTATTATAGCTCAATGAAGTCTTGAACTCCTGGGCTAAAGTGACCCTACTCCCTCAGCCTTCTGTGTATCTAGAATTATAGCCTTGAGTAGGTGCTACTCTAGACAGTTTTCACTTTGCACATTTATTCCTTGATTTGACCCCCCTATGGCCACCATAACTCACTGGTTCAAGAAAAATTGGATAAATAATTAGCGTACTTGTTGGTTTTTTGTTTGTTTTTTTTGTGTTTTTTAGAGACAGAGTCTCACTTTGTCACCCTTGGTAGAGAGCTGTGACATAACAGCTGACAGCAACCTCCAGTTCTTGGGCTTAGGCAATTCTCTTGCCTCAGCCTCCTGAATAGCTGGGGTCACAGGTGCCCACCACAGTGACCGGCTATTTTTCATTGCAGTTTGGCTGGGGCCAGGTTTGAACCTGTCACACTCGGTATATGGGGCTGGTGCCCTACTCACTGAGCCACAGGTGCCACCCAGCTTACTTGTTTTTTTATTAGTCTCTTATAGATGCATTTATAGATAGCATTTATTTCAATATTTAATATCAGAAATGTTTTTCTCTTTATTTAGAAGTTAGGTAATGTTTCACAAACACTGACTTCTGCAAAAGGAAAAATACATAATTGAAGAAGTTTGGTGATGTCTTTATAAGCAGAAATACACACGAGGAAATTGACGCTTGTTTGTTTCAATTTGTCTATGGCAAAATCAGTTTCCTTATGTGTCCTTTTGCTTAAAAACTTCTTGATGATAATGAGTACTTAATGTATACAGATTAAAAATAAGAGGCTTAATTTTTCCTGTTGAAAACAAGGAAAGATATTTTTCTTCCTTCGTTTTTCTTTGATCATTTACTTTAGGAAACATTTTTGGAAAACTAAGGAAAGTAACAGTGTTGGTTGGTTGCTCCTAATGGTGCTGGACAAAGTGTCAAAAGAAAAGAATGAGCTCAGGGAGTTGGATTCTCGGCTAAATAAATATGAATGATTCAAGAGCTTCTAGATGTGTCCTGAAGAAGAGCCTTATCTCCTATATTTGCAGGGCTGAAGTTGCTGAAAATCAATTGCAGAACCTCATCTGGTGACTGGCTACATTACAGTATGAGTGGAACTCCCAGGCTTGCTGGTGTCCACCGTGAACGTGAGGGCAAGAATGGGGTCCTATGAGCTGGGAAGACACTGATGAAGCTGGGGATTGGACTCCTAAATTCTGATGAGTTTTCCTTGCCAGAGAAACAGATCTTTCCATCCCCTCTAGAAGAGGCCTGCCTAGTCCCAGTGGCTCCAGCTTACACCTCCCCCCCGCCAGGGGTACAGTTCTTTCTGCTTTTGTCTGAGGAGTTTTAACACCGCACTGCCTGAGGAAATAGCAACAACCTCCCCTAAGAAAACTGCTATGTAAGAAAATTCTGATTCTTCTCAGGACCCTCATGACCCCACTTTGCTTCTAGATCTATACCTTGACTAAAGTCCCAACAGGCCCCTAAAGGTGAGGTGTGTGACCTGTGAGGAGGAACCCTAAGTCCAAAGAACTGCTTACATTTTCTAATTTATATAAACAGTAATGCAGGGAACATGTGTGGGAATAGGGATTTAGAGGTGTGGAACAAGGTAGCAGGAACATCTCATTGGATCGCCACATTTACTGATGTGGGCTCACTAATCACAAATTATGCATTTAATGTTGCAACTTGGGTGGTTAGAAAAAGTTCTAACAGTTTGTTTGGTTGCCGAGATGTGGACCAATAGATGACTCACCACCAGTGAAGTGGAAACGCGTGACTTCCTTCAGTTTAATGGAAAGAAAGAAATTAAAAGGCTTATGGAGACTGGAATGTTAGAGTGGATTTGTCACTTAAGATCTGCTCATCCACACTGGGAGGGTCCAGAAGACACACTTTTCACCAGTACTTTGAGGAATAAAGTTGCAAGGAAAGCCCCAGCATTCTCATAGAGCTCTGTGATTGTATTTTTTTAGGCCAGAGTTTATCGAGGGAAGCACAGCCATTCAATTGGAAAACCTAAATTGAATGAGAATAATTGAATCCTAGCATGGCAGGGGCCAAGTGGCAGCACTTAATCATCAAAAGTCAGGTGGGCGTAGTTACTGTATTGCAGAGCAGATTCAAAGTGGCACTCAGAATAGACTGACCCCAGGAGACCTACGGTGTTGGCGAGTTAATCATGGCCTTCCTAGAAACAAAATAAGTAGGAAGTCTATAAATTCTTACTTGACCCATAACAAGCAGAAAAGTTCTAGGTTAAAAAACAGAAGTCTAACTTAAATCATGAAAACAGAGAGTCAAGGCCTCTTACTCAATTCCAGAACCCTTTGAGTGAAGGGGAACCCATGTCCCTGGAAGGACCATGGTATAATATCAAATTTTAATAGTATTCATCTTTCCCCACCCTCCCCCCAGGTCCTTATGGCCATTCACCAGGGTAACTATGCATTGAGGAAAAAGAAATAAGCAGACCTTTGGGAACTAGTGGGCATCAGCTCTGAATTGACACTGATTCCAGCAGACTCAAAAGATCACCGTGGTCCCCTAATCAGAGTAGTCTTACGCGAGTTAGGTGATCAATGAAGTTTTAGTTCAAATTTGTCTCACAGTGGTTCCAGTGGGTCCTGAAACCCATTCTGTAGTTATTTTCCTAGCTCTGGAAAATAATTAAAATAGACAAACTTGGCAGCTAGCAAAATTTCAACATAGATTCCCCGACTTGTGGAATGAGGACTATTGTGGAGGAAAAGGCAAACGGAAGTTGTTAGAACAACCTTTACCAAGAAAAGTAGTAAATCAAAACCAATTCTACATCCCTATAAGCAATGTGAAATTAGTGCCACCCTAAAAAACGGGAAAGATTCTGCTGTAGTGATTCCTACTACATCCTCGTCATCTCCCCTATTTGGCCTTTGCAGAGGACAGATGGGTAGTAGAGAATGAGAGTGGCTTGTCATCAAATTAACCATGTGGTGACTCCAATTGCAGCTGCTGTCCTAGATGTGGTTTTATTTTTTGAACAAACTAACCTATACTCTGGCACCTGGTATACAGCTAATGAGCCCCCAAATGCTTTTTCTTCCATCCCTGTACATAAGGCCCACCAGAACAGGTGGAAAGGCCAGCAATGCACCTTCAGTGTCATATCTCAGGGTGTGTCAACTCTCCAGTCCTATGTCATTATTTAGTTCCCAGGGATCATGATCACCTTGCCCTTCCACAAGATAGATATCACACTGGTCCATTATACTGATGAGTGTGCTGATTGGACCTGCCAAATGAGAAGTGGCGATTAGACTTACTGGTAAGACCTTTGAGTGTCAAGAGGGTGGGAAACAAATTTTTTTTTTTTTATTGTTGAATCATAGCTGAGTACATTAGTGCAATCAAGAGGTACAATGTGCTGGTTTCATATACAATCAGAAATATTTTCATCAAATTGTTTGACATAGTCATCATGTCATTTTCCTAGTTATTGTATGAAGACATTTGTATTCTGCATTTAGTTAGTTTTGCCTGAACCCATCTAAGATGCACTATAGGTGTGGTCCCACCACTTACCCTCCCTCCACCCATCCTCCCCCCCTTCCTCTCCCTTGCCACTTTCTCCATATTCTTATGCTATAACTGGGTTATAGCCTTCATTTGAAAGCTATAAATTAGCTTCATAGTAGGGCTGAGTACATTGGATTCTTTTTCTTCCATTCTTGAGATACTTTGCTAAGAAGAATATGTTCCAGCTCCATCCATGTAAACATGAAAGAGGTAAAGTCTCCATCTTTCTTTAA
>CAUYON010184744.1:0-34283 GCA_963573935.1 Arctocebus calabarensis
GCGCCTGTAGTCCCAGCTACTTGGGAGGCAGAGGCAAGAGACTTGCTTGAGCCCAGGAATTGGAGGTTGCTGTGAGCTGTGATGCCACAGCACTCTATCCAGGGTGACAGCTTGAGGCTCGGTCTCAAAAAAAAAAAAAAAAAAAAGATGAGGACATTATTCTGGATTATCTAGGGGCACAAATGTAATCACCGATATCCCTTAAATGTGGAAGAGACAGATAAAAGAGTGAAACTCAGAGAGAGAGATTTGAAGATTTTGTGCTGGTTTTGAAGATGGAGAAAGAGGGTCACAAGCCAAGGAATGATGGTGACCTTTAGAATGTAGAAAAGGCAAGGTGATAAATTCTTTCTTAGAACTTATCAGAAGGAATGCATCCCTGCTGCACCCTTGATTTTAGCCTGGATAAGACCTAGTTTGGATTTTTGACCTCCAGAAAGCTAAGATAATAAATTTGTGTTATTTTAAGCTGTTAAGTGATAATTCATTACAGCAGACACAGGATAGGGATACAGGGTTCATTGCCAGGGCTTCACTATCAGGCAAGACACCAAGAGGGAGCAAAGACCCAGACTCTTGAGAGCATAGAGTTCTGAATAGGAAACAAATGCCATATTTTCAGACTTGTTCCTCCTGGTAACTATCCCGGTTTCTTGTCATGGGATCCTAGATTGCTCTGTTGATGGGTAGGAGGAAGTTGGTCTGAGATAAAAGGACCTGTTTTCATTGAGTAGAAAGCACAATCTTAGAAAATAGTCTTCTTTCAACCTGTTCTATGCTGCCTTCCCTATTAGTCATGATAAAATCAAAACATTCCCTGAGATTTTGTCAGCCAGATGGGTGTCTGTTTTTTGTTCTCAAAGGGTCATGTCTACAGGCCATGGTAACAGAATAGCAGAATCGACAAACACAGAAAGAAGGTGTGAGGTAATTGTGGGGAGGAAGTTTTCTCTGCTTGCTGAGTACTTGAGGTTATCAGCAGTCTGTTGGGAGTGTATAGTTTCTGCTATTAGAAAACTCCTCCCAATTTGGTCTCATAGGAAAGATGATGGTAATCAGAGGTTAAAATAGATCCTGAGTGAAAATGCAGAAAAATTTGGGGTAAGGAACCCATTTGTAGGCATTTGATGAGCATTGCATTGCTGTTAAATGTGACTATTTTGACTGAAACCAACAAAGGACTAGAGCAGACAGACATCTTGACTTTGGAGCCCAAGTGTCCATTACAATTCTTTCTACTAATAAACATTTTCCCAATTCTCCTTTGAGAAACTACATTTTACTATACCCTGTCCTTTTGGCTAAGACCATTTTAACACATGCCCTAACTCGAGGCCTGGCACATGACCTAGAACTAGCCAATCACAAAGTTCCTTTCCTCTGGCCATGGTGATTGGTTCATAGTTGGCCAAGCTGGCCAATGAAAGCCCTTCTCATCTCCACCAGGATTGCAAAAGCAACAGAAGGTAATTGGGGTGCTGCTAATGACAATCTTCTTACCACAGAGAGGAGGTGGCTTTGGGACAGTGAAACCAACATAGTGGGAAGCAGCAACAGAAAGCAGAAAGATTCCTGAATTTTTCTTGAACATTTAGCTCTGGGGAGCCTGATGCATCATCTGTTCAGTCATTTGGGCCAGTAAAAATCACTCTGCTCTGTTCTTCCCTTTAGTCCAGCTTATGTTGGGCTTATTTCTCTCGCAGGAGGAGCTTTTTCAGCTCAGAGCTTAGACAGGAATTTAAGACTATGATTTTGAATTCCTGCTCTGAGCAAGGAACAATGCTAGGCACTGAGAAATAGATGAATTAAAAGATAAAGCTTTGTACAGGCTTTTAGGGGTAAAACCTCAAATGAGAAAGACATCTGAAGAATAAAAATAAATCTAAATCAAACCAGTGGATAATGCAGGGGCACCTGTTATTCCTTAGGCAAGTAGAGAAATGAAACTTAGTTATGTTAGGATCTGGAGGAGGTTCTCATATCTTTTCACAAGATCCCAGGGGAGGGATGCGAGGGCCAAATTAAAACCACTAGGAAAAATGCTGAGGGCATATGGAGACTTGGACACGTGGCAGGTCCTCCCTCACCTAGAACTGGAGATAAGATAGAGGAAGGACAGGTGGAACTTTAGGAACTGTATCTAGAACTGTGAATTTCTTGGCAGCAGACTCAGAAGCTAATACAAGGTTAACTCACAGCAAGCCTTGAGCTCAGAGAACTTAGGAAGAGGATGCAATTGGCCCAAGTGCACATAGCCCATGCAGGAATCTACTGATTCTAAACACAATGCACATTGCGCTACAGTGGATTACTCCCACCACAGAGTTTTCTAAGCCTCACCAAACGAAATCAAAGGGGAGCACATCCCAAGTTCTCAGTCCTGGCACTGCCAGTAAATGTAACGACTGGTGGCAGAACTGCGAGAGATTCACCTGGGCTTACAGTGCTGGCCTGCTCCTGCTTGGGAGAGGGTGCAAGGAAAATAAAGGGAGAGGCAGGGGCTGATTGATACATTTTGAACTACCGTTTTCTCTAGTCCTGTCATGCCTTATAAAGGATTGAATGGAATAAATGGTAGCCTGGCAATTTCCTTTGTCTTGGCACAGGCTTCTTGGACACTGGGAAAATCAAGCAGTTCTTTTTTTTTG
This sequence comes from Arctocebus calabarensis, assembly GCA_963573935.1. Classification (NCBI taxonomy): domain Eukaryota; kingdom Metazoa; phylum Chordata; class Mammalia; order Primates; family Lorisidae; genus Arctocebus; species Arctocebus calabarensis. The sequence goes on from CAUYON010184744.1 coordinate 2,649, forward strand.
TCCAGAGAAGGAGCAGAGACCATGGTGAGGACCTGAGTTAGGAATAGAGGAAGAGTATCACTGAACCCAGCCCTTCCACATTCTCAGACTCCATTAGCACAACCTGGCCTTGAGGCCTTGGCAGTTCAGCCCCCAGGAGATCTCTGGAGATGGAAAGGAAGCAGGGGATGGTGGTAAGGAAGAGGTTAATAGCTGCTGGATTAGATCTGGGAAGACCTGAGAGAGGGAACCAGCTGCTGTCTCTCCTCAGTGAGAGTTCAGGTTCAAATCCAAGCTTACTAGCTGTGTGGTCTTATACCTCTGTTTCTTTATTTGTAAGGTGAGAATGGCAACAGCAGTCAACTCAAAATGTGGCTATGTGGTTTAATAAACACCAACAGAGATGTTTGTAGCAGCCAAAACCTGCTCCGGTCCCCTCAGTCCTCTTCCTGTGATCTTTTTCAGGGCTGCAGTAATAACCCTGGGCCAGTTCTCCCCTTGGTATGCTCTCTGTTTCTCTAGTTAACCTGATAAAGTCAGAGACTGTCAGATTGGGAAGGGCCATTTATTTACTCATTCATTTGACAAACATTTACTGAGTATCTACCATGTAGAGAGAGAACAGTGAACTGGATAGGCTGGCCCTTGCCCTCATAGTGGAGCTCTTTGCTGACCATCTGGGCACCATGTGTTTGACTGGAAAACTGGAGCTCAGAGGCTCTGCCTGTAGTGACAGAGCAGGCCCATGAGGTTCACCTCTCTGCATTTTCAACTTCAAGCACCACACCTGGCTCTGAGTATGTGCTAAATCAATAGTCACTGAGTTGACTAATACATTAATTAATAATGGCCAGCCTAGTGCTTTTTCTATGACTTTCATCAAAATAATTGGGAAGTGAGAATCTGTGTGGCCCCAGTTCAATTCTCTTCTGCAGAGGGTAAGTTGAAACAGCTGAAAGGAGGTTTATTTCTGCTCTCAGGACATTGCATCTGGAGCCAAAATAATGCAACAAAGTCAATCAGACCGGTGGAGCCCATGTCTAGGCTTGCAAATCATCTCAGGTACACAGTCCTGAGATCTAAAGAAAATCAGATTTTGATGAGAAAGTTTTTGTTTTTTTAAAAGAAAAAAATAATTCTCAGGTACTAGTAGTATTCTTTCAGAATTCAACAAATCATATGCCTAATTTTTGTAAAGCTTAGGACAAGAATGGAAGGCATGGAGGGTGTGGTGGGCACAATAACGGCTTTCTAAAGATATCCACATCCTAACTGATGGAACCCATGAATATATAAGGTTATGTGGCAGAGGGTTATGAAGGCTGCTGATGGAGTTAAGGTTGTTCATCAGCTAACTCTGAGATGGGCAGATTGTTTTGGGCTATCTAGGTAGGCCCAGTGTAACCCTACAGGTTCTGACAGGTGCGAGGGAAGCAGGAGAGAGAAAACCAGAGAGATGAAATGGCGTGAGAAAGACTCAGCCTGTTATGGTGGCTCAATTCATAATCGCCAAGTTGTTGAAGCCCCCTGGTGTTACTGCCTTTGAGGATGGAGGGCCAGTCGAGAAATGGGGACAGTCTCCAGACCCTGGAAAAGGCCAGGGAATAGCTTCCCCTGGGGCCTCTCGGAGGACAGCAGCTCTGGCAACTCCTTGATTTTAGCCTAGCAAGACCCACCTTAGACTCCTGAGCTCCAGACCTGTAAGGTAATAAATTTTTATTGTTTTAAGACACTTAGTTTCTGGCAATTTGTTATAGCAGCAACAGGAAACTAATATAGAAGTCCACTTAAAATATGTCTAAATATTTAAAATTGTAAATCGAATCATTTACTTGCTAAATACAATATGTTGTACATTAACATATATACCTTCTTAACCATTTGGGTTTGCAGATTTTCACAGTTCTAGGAGTTTCTTACCAGAACCTGGCAGTCAGAGAGGGTAGACCCCCAGCTCCACTCCTGGCCCCTGGCCTGAGTCTCTTTCTCCTCCAGATCTGGAGGGGCCTTTGCACTTGTGTGTGGGCACCCTCACCTGCTGGTCAAGCCTGTCCATGGTTCCTACAGAAGCTGCTTAGCAGGAAGAAAAATCTAGAACATAGGCCTGTGCAGGCCCTGGGAGCAGCCTCAGATCTACCTGGACAGGGACCCAGGCCATGATCTAGAGAGGGGAGAGTGGGTTCCTGAGGAGGGTGAGCAACAACCTTCTCATCTTACAAGGAGAGTTTCAGGTAGAAGAGGGTCAGAGGGGTCCCCAGGAAGGCACCCCTCTTGCCAAGATCAAAAGTGATCATGACCCAGGGAAAGTTAAGTGATAACTTAACTTGGTGGGTAGCTATGTTGTCACATAAAACACGCCACCATCCCCTGTCCCCACCAACAACTCCTTACTGATTGGTGATCCCAGTGAACTGAAGCCTGCTATCTCATGTTAGGGCAATGTTCCTCCACCTTTTTTTTTTATCTCACAGCACACTTGAACCTATAGTTGAACTTCTGTGGCACACTTAAATTATGTTGATCAAAAAAAAAAAAATAGTTAAAAAAAGAATATAATTACTGTGGTTTGAACTTCTTTCAAAAATAATTTAATTAATGATCTTAACTTTTTGCAGCATACCTAAGATCCTCCCACAGTGCGCTGTTGCACATGGGTTGAAAATCACTGCATTGGGGGAACAGCCCATAGTCCAAATCCATGTAAAGGCTTGAAAACCAAATAAATAGATCATGGAAAAGAGAAAATGCAGGGGCCAAGGTCAAGACCACCTTGGAAGTGGGAATAAAGCAGGCTTCAAGTTTCTCACTGTGGAAGAGACAACCACATAAAGTAATGAGCCTTCTGAGGAAGGGAGTGTTCAAGAACAGGGGTTTTTCCCTCTGTATGTGGGTAAGAGACTTGAACAGAAACTTCTCCAAGGATGGCAGACGAATGGCCTACAAACACATGAAAAAATGTTCATTGTCTTTAATCATCAGAGAAATGCAAATCAAAACCACTCTAAGATCTCACTTAACCCCAGCAAGATTAGCCCATATCACAAAGTCCCAAAGCACCAGATGCTCGTGTGGATGTGGAGAGAAGGGAACACTTCTACACTGCTGGTGGGATTGCAAACTAATACAGCCTTTTTGGAGAGAAGTATGGAGAATCCTCAAAGATCTAAAAATAGACCTTCCATTTGATCCTGCAATCCCATTACTAGGTATCTACCCAAAAGAACAAAAATCATTTTACCACAAAGACATTTGCACCAGAATGTTTACTGCTGCTCAATTCATAATTGCCAAGTTGTGGAAGCCACCTAAGTGCCCATCAACCCATGAATGGATCAGCAAATGTGGTATATGTATACCATGGAATACAATTCAGCCATTAAAACCTGGAGATTTTACATCTTTTACATCTACCTGGATGGAGTTGAAATACTTTCTTCTTAGTACAGTATCTCAAGAATGGAAAAATAAATATCCAATGTACTCCATACTAACATGAAACCAAAAAATAAACAACTGCATGCTCATATGAGCAATAAAACACAAATATAGTTTGGTACAGGTGTAGAGGAGGAGGGAGGGGGGAGGCAGGAGGACGATTGTCTGAAGGAGGGAGGGCATGAGGCGGGATTTCACCCAATCTGCACATTGTGAGGGTGTACAACACACCCCTTGGGGGAGGGGCTCTTTTACAAATGGAACTTTACCCTGGAAGCGAGGACAATGTAATCTAAAAATTTGTACCCTCATATTAAATTGAAATATAAAACAAAAAAAGAGCAGGGGTTTTGTAGAAAGGATTCTTGCATACCAGGGTATCAGAGGATAACTGCATCAGAAAACCTGCTCCAATAGATGGCGTCCCGCCTCCGCCCTCATCCCCTGTTCTAAGTTCACCTCTGTACGAAGCACGACTGGGCTGACAACATCATTCTATAAATGCCCCTATCTCACAGCAAAAAGAGCTCCTCCCCGAAGGTGTTGCTGAGGACGTGCTATGACTCAAAGGGGCGGGGGGGTTGTTCTTCCAGATTCCTCGGTAGGAGGGGAAACTCTTGGGTGCAGTGACCAAACATCTTGAGAATCCTGTGTGGTCCCCACAGCCAGACTGAGCAGGGACGGACTAGATGGCTTTTCTCTGGAGACACCTACACTGTACACGGAGCGAGGCCCGGTGTCTCCGTAATCCCACCCCAAGGCCCAGGCTGGGTCATGGGAGGTCCTGTTCACAGCCCTTTCTGGATGAGAAGACTGTATTCTGTATTGTTGCGAGAACAGTGGCACTAATCAGGTTCAGAGCAAGGAGGGACTTGGCCAAAGGCACCTCGTAAGTGCCACTGTTTCTAGGAACAATACAGAATCCTCACCAGGTCCCCGGCCCCCTTAGGATCTGGCTCTGATGACCTCTCTGGTTTCCCAAGGGCTTCCCACTACCTCTGCCTTTCTGGTGTCTGCAGGGACTCTGCTTCTATGTCTCCTCGGGTCTTTGCAATGCTGTCTCCTTCACACGGCACTGAGGGTAAGGGAGAGGGACTGACCAAGGGGCTCACAGCCCATGAGCAGCCGTCATGTAGCCACCAAACCCACTGCGCATGCCCATGTTGGGGCTCAGAGAACCCCACCCAGGAGCAGCCTCTGAAGCTAAAGTCTGTCTCTGACATTCTCCCGTCCTCCTGCCTCTCAGTCCCATTCTTCCCTAGGACAGCCACAGAAACTAGAATCCTTCTTCCTTAGGGCAGGTCATAAAAGCCACACCCCCTTTTCCCCAAAGCCAGCCGTAAAACCTAAAATTATTCTGTGTACAAACTGGTTCACTTTGTTTGGCTGCAGGTCCCCACGCAGTCTGCTAACCTTCGATCACGTCTTTTGTGTCCAACCGTATTTCTACATAGCTGTCCATACTTTGTTGAACCTAATCATAAAAATGGACAATTTCCCCTATATGGCTCCTACATACGCACATTAAATAAATGTATATGCTTTTTTTCTGATTAATCCATCTGCTTCATACTGGTAATTTTTAAGTGAACCTTTAGGGCCCCAAGGCCCTAGGTCCTTATACTGGCAGGTGACAGTGCTTAGCAAAGGTTTGGGGGACAGACAGAAGCTTCAGAGCAGGGTGGCCCTGGCAGTGAGTAGTTGCTGCATCTTGCTGGAAAGAGTGGCAGCTGTGCGGATTGTAGTAAACAGTAGTCAGTGCTTGCTCATTCTCTCCCCAGAACTGAGCCCTGAGGAGGGTTCCAGGGATGTAGCCCTCAAGGCAGTTCCAGAGTGGGCTTCAGGGCTGGAGATGCCTCTTGCACCCTGGGCTTCTCAGTCTCCCACCTGAGTCCCTGGCTAGGTCAGAAACATCATTGATCAGCAGCCACACAGAGATACAACGTGCAATACAAACTCCACATGGAGGCCCAGCAGCACTAGGCATCCCCTCCCCTGCACTAGGCTCACACACTCTGGGGGCTTCTTTGTTCCAGGCTCCCTGGAGCTAGTTCTGTTGTCTGAAACACAAAGCCTTGCTGCAAAAGCGTGGTGTTCTCTCTGCTTCCTACCGGTCAGCCTTTACAGACCTGTGTGTCATTGCACACACAGATGCACAGGGAGGGCTATGAGCTCTGATCCTTGCCTGTCCCCATAGAGGTCCCACTGGCCTAGGGTGGCACCTGGAGGAACATCAATCCAAGTTGGAAATAAAGTTTAGATTATGGGAAATAAAAGAAGTCACATTTCTTGCACACCTGAGGCTGCAGGTTGAAATTCATGCCTGTCACCCAGGTTCACCTCTGATTACCAATCAGGAGAGGGACAGCAGATGGCAGGAGGGACCAGGAGCAGAAGTGCAGAAGGAAGATGCCCAGACAGAGCAGTGGGAACCAGGGCACTAGCAAGAGGCAGAGAGAACCTGCCGGAGGCAGCCCAGCTGGGCCCCTCTGCCCTCCTTGGCGTTCTGGGCCAGGCCTGTATCTTAAGGACAAACTTTTCTCTTTTCCCTTCTCTTAGAGCTTACCCAGGGAAAGGGCCCCTTACACTCTGCTGTGGAAATGAGCAGGTAAGGCCCTTGGGGCACGATTTGACTCTTATCTCTCTGTTCTTTTAATTCTACCATCATAAGGGATTAAGCATGATATTCTACTCTGGCTTCTGCTCCATTCCTCAACCAAACAAGCTCGCTCTGAGATCACCTGCGCCCTCCCCATGCTGACTACGCATGCTCATTTGCTCTGCTTTGCACCGGACCCTCAGCTGTGTGGGGCTCAGTTGGCTGCTTCCTTCTCCTTGAAACCGTGTCTTCGCTGGCTTCCTTGGAACCACACTTGGGCTGGATTTCTCCATTTCCCCCACTCTTTGTTCCAATCTCGGCCCCTCTTTCCCTTCTTTGTCCTGCTCTGTCCCCAGGAAATTGTTCTCATGGTCTGTGTCACCCCAGCTTCCTTGCCCTCTGACTTCTAGCTGAGTTTGGCCGAGGACAGGCACCTGCAGCCTCCTGGGGGACAGACCAGGCATTGACTGCCCACCCCCACCCCCCCCACCCCGTCCATCTGCAGCTCTGGTGGCAGCTGTCCTTCTCTGCCACCACAGCCCCTCTGGGTGGCTGGAGCCTCCCTCACTGAGCTTCAGCATTGTTCCCCTCTTCCTTGCCCCTTCAGCCCTACCCACAGTAACCACATCACCCCCATTGCTGGTCTGTGGGTCTGTGGGACATTACCATCCCTGGCATTCTCCTTAATGCCACCCAGACCTCTATACACAGTCTCTTCCATTAAGCTCACTGTGTGTTCCATCTCTTTCCTACTGAGACTCTAAATGTTATGATGCTCTCCAAGTTTCCTTCCACTGCTCTGGCCATTCCAGCTCTGTCTTCTTTTAAGACTCACATCCTCTATCTATTTTTTTTTTTCTTTTGCAGTTTTTGGCCGGGGTTGGGTTTGAACTCACCACCTCTGGCATATGGGGCTGGCGCCCTACTCACTGAGCCACAGGCGCTGCCCACATCCTCTATCTATTAAACAGGAATGATCTTCAAGGCTTGGTCCCAGATGCCCTTCTTTTGTCACTCCATACTGTCTCCCTGGGCAGTCTTGTCTGCCCTCAGAACTGCAATGGCCACCCACCCAGAGCACCATCTCTTCTCAGTTCCAGCCTGGATACCCAGCTGCCATTTCCCTCACCTTTTCACCAAGGGTATCTCATACTCAACCTCATCCAGGCTTCCTGTTCTTAACCACTATCACTGACATTGTACCAGATGGCAAACTAGGAGTCATCTCTGACCCCCCCTTTCACCTCCCACATCCAACTCCACCTCCATAGCTACCTGATCCAGACGACCATCAGATTTTTTCTTGGTGATTGTAATAGTTTCCTGCTTGATCTACCCACGCCCTTATTGGCTCTTCCACCCTGCAATGTAGTCAGGGAGATCTTTTCTCTGCTATTTTCTCTCCCTTGCAGAAGGGGTGGCCTGCAGCCCATTCCTCCTGGTCACAGGGCATCTGCACACATCAGTCCTCACACCTCTGCTTCATCTCCTTAGTATCCACTTATCCTTCAGCTCAATAATCACAGCCTCAAACAGCTTCTCTGACCTCCCTGACCAGGCCAAACCTCCTTATAGACCAAATATTCCTATGGTACTGAGCACCTCTCCTCTGCCATTTGTTACAGGTTCAGTTTTACACTTGTTCGTGTGAGTGCACTCTCCACCTGGAATGTAAAGTTCATGGGGGAAGGGTCATCTGCCCATCTGCCTTGTTTATTCATCTCTGCTCCCTTCGCCTACCTGCTAACATATTATAGATACTCTGTATTTGTTGAACGAATGAATAGAGATGAATGAATGAAAGTACCCGGGAGCAATAGGCCAGTGCTACCCAGAACAGGTATTGTGTGCTCTGGACTGGGCTTTTAAGGATGTATAGGAGTCTTCCTACATTTGAAGAAGAAGAAAAAGGCATTCTCATAGACAGAGAATCTAAGCTGTTGATTATGGAAAGAATCTTGATCATAATTACTTTAGGTTGTGGGACATCTGAGTTCATCATGACAAATATTAAACTTCTTTTTCTAGTTGAGCCTCCAGTGACAGGCCTGGCTGTCAGTGTCTTCTCACAGATAACTTCTTCCCAGAGGCTCTGGTCATGCAGTGTGGAGCCCTGTCCTCAGGAAGGCTCTGCTCTGAGACCTGACCAGCCATCTTTGCCTCCCTCCTGAGTACCCTCTTTCTTACCGCAGGAGCGAGGAATGTCTGTGCTTCAGTGTCTGCCCCTCTCACATTTGTTAGCCAAATGTAGGGGAGTTTCACCCCCAATCCAGAGATAGACCACATGACCCAGGCCAAAAGCAAGTGGTATGTTTCATTTCCTTGGTTCTGGGGTGGACATGGCAACATAAGTTCTTTGACCATAAAGAAGCCCAACAGCCTTCCAGGAGCTACTGATGAAGACTCTGCCTCTTTGCTCTGGGACTCAGACCTGGAGCCAATAGGAATTTGCCATGTGGAGGGAGAATAGCAACCACCATGTGAAAAAGAAGCCCACAAGGGAAAATAGAGTCAAGAAAAGGAGAAAAACCAGTTCTGTAGTCACAACTTGACCTGGATCCTACAGTGCCTGAAATCTTATCTGCCCTTGAACTTCCTAATTATGTGGTGACAAAGATTAGCTCTTTGAGAAAAGTCCATTCAGGCTCCCCTAAGCTCTTTGTCAACTAGGTATGACTTCTGCACCTCTGTGTTTATCTCTGCAGTGTTCAATGTTAGCAATAACCCTGCTAATTTGGTTTGAGCAGAACCCCCCTACCCTCCATTTCTGATCACCTTGATGGCTAATTAGCTTCCTCTTCTCCTACTGTTCCCCAGATGATGTCTGATCTCCCTGGCTTGGCCTGTGTCTAGCTAAAATCCTGCTAGGTTGGAAAGACTCCCTCTCCCTTCTGATGTCTCCTCTTAGTCATTTTCTGTCCACCTACCACCATTCTGCCCCTCGGCTACACATTCCCATTTGCCCTGCTGGATTCAGAGTTGATCCCCAGCTCTCTCCTCCACTGCATACTCCCATTGTGTGATCCCCGCACCTGTTAGGATAGTTCTCCCTTGAATAAAGTCTTTCTTGCCATTCTTTAACAAGTATCATGAATAATATTGTTCTTTAACAGTGAGAATACCATTTTTTCTTCAGCAAGCCTCATGAAACAAGTTTTATCTGTCCTTTCAATTCATGGAAACTTCCAAAGTTCTCCTGGGAGAGTGTCAGACAAGAGTCCTCACCTGGGAATCAGTTTGCTTTGGTTCTACTTTTCCTTTGATTTGCTGTGCAGCTTTGGGGAGGTCCTCCCCCTTGGGATCCTCAGTTTTCCAATCTGTGAAATAACTGAGCCCCTGCTCTGGGTTGCACAGCCCCCTGTGCACTTCCTTCCAGGGCCTGATCATAATTTTCTATTTAGTTATCTGGGCTCTTGTGTTTTAGTTTGCTGACATCTCAAGGTATCACAGGCAAAGCAGCTTAAACAGCAGAAATGTGCTGTCTCACAGTTCTAGAGGTTGGAGTTCCAAGTTCAAGGCACTGATGGACAGGGGCATTTCTGAGATCTCTTTCTTTGGCTTGCAGATGGCAATGTCTCATTCTGTTGCCACATGGCCGTCCTTCTGTGTGTGTCCGTGTCCTTATCTCTTCTTATAAAAACATTAGTCATATTGGATGAAGGCCCAACCTAATTACCTAAAGACCCTGTCTCCAAATATAGTCATGCCCTAAAGTATAGAAGTCAGGACTTCAACATATTAATGGGTGAAGGGTACAACGCAGCCCCTAACACCATGATGGGTACTTGTGAGCAGCTGGGCACAACCTGCTTATATGAAGGAGGGAATGGGTCACTCCCCTGGGCTCTAAGCTCCCTGGGGCTCTGGGCTCACCTGCTTTCAAGAGGTGCTCAGCAACCTGCCATACATGGGCAAAAAGGGGACATATCTGCTGTCCCATGACTGAACTTTGGGCTGGGGCTGCAAAGCCCAGGAAGGAGAATGTCACTAGAAACCTTAGGGGGTTGCCAGGCCTCCCTCCACCCCACTTTTAGTCTGGAATACTGAGGCCAAGGCTCCCAAGCTAACCCATCCCTGGGAGCAGCACTTTGTGGCTCCTAAGTCTTGCTGGGCAGCCCTGCAAAGTGGTGGACTTCCCCCTCTCCTTGCTCTTTTGAGCACCCAGTTTCCTTGTGGACAGGCAGCTGACAGTGCCAGGTGGGCAGATGCCACACTGAGCCCCTCCATGAGCACACTGCACTGGGCTCTCCTGACACACGCAGGACGAGCTGCAGGTGGAGAGAGGACCTGCCTGGAGGTGGCCCAGGGCCTTGTTCTTCACCTGCACCTGTGCCTGCCTGCCAGGTAACCTGCCAAGCTTCATAAATGCTGCAATTAGTGAAACTAACAGTTTCTTCTTATTTGTATAGGGCAGGACAGGGGCAGGGAGCAGGGGAGGAGATCTTGAATGCCATGCCCAGCTTGACTCCACAGACCAGGAGGTCCCTCTAAGGCAGTGGATGGACCTGGTTTGGGGTGCAGAGGGGAGGGAGAGGGGATAAAGAGCATAGGCTACAGTGGTGGGGAGCAGGGAGGAGCCAGGCATCCCAGTGGATGGTGACACCTGCCTTCTTTTTGCTGGCTCTGGGGCTTGCTGCCACCAATCAGTCTCACACAGCAGGGTAGGCAGAGGGCAGCCAGGAGGCAGACTCAGCCATGACACACTCCTGTTAGAGCAGCTGTGCAGAAGCAAACCCTGAGACCAGTAGCTGCAAGTGACTTCTCCAGGCAATGCTTCCAGGAAAAACCAGTAGGGAGCAGGGAAGAAGGAAGGGGAGAGAAGGATGGGCACCAAGCAAGCCTGGCCTCTTGGGGCTCAGTGGCTCCCCAGTGTTCGTCCCTTTCCACTCCCATACATTGGCTAAGGAGTGAGTGTGGGACATAAGCTCCCAGGTGCTTCAGGCTCTGGGCAGTGAAATGCAACTCTAGTAGCCTCAGGACTGCGAGAGCTCTGAGCGCTGTGACAGTTATGGGCTCGATGGGACTAATAACCCAACAAAATGTCACAAAGATGACTTTACCTGAAGAGATGTCAGTTACAGCAGATGCAAAAAGAAATCTTACCTGAATTTTTCTCATCTATCGCAACACTCTCTGAGAATTCAGCTGCCAGAAACACCTTCTCCAAGAGTTTCTAGACAGGGAGGACCGGGTGTTAGCATCCTGACTTCCGAGAACATTGTGTTAAAGGAGCCTCATCTCAACCTTCCATACTTCCCCAGGGAAGCCCAAACCCCACCCATTTTATTAAGTCAGTATATAACCCTTATCCCTGGCTGTTCAGTTTCCAACACACATGTGAATAAAACTTGGCTTTTCTCCTGTTAATCTATCTGTTGGGCAGTGCCTATGGCTCAGTGGGCAGGGCACCAGCCCCATATCCCGAGGGTGGCAGGTTCAAACCCAGCCCTGGCCCAACTGCTGCAACAACAAAAATAGCCAGATGTTGTGGCGGGCGCCTATAGTCCCAGCTACTTGGGAGGCTAAGGCAAGAGAATCACCTAAGTCCAGGAGTTGGAGGTTGCTGTGAGCTGTGATGCCATGGCACTCTACTGAGAGTGACAAAGTGAAACTCTGTCTCAAAAAACCTCCCAAAAAACTATCTGTTGTCAGTGAATTTGCAATCCCCCATCCCATGCCTAGAATCCAAGCTGATAGAAAGTTTTCTTCCCAGCAGTGTTAGAAGTAAAAACAGAGAGAAGCCAGAGGAGGATTGCTCAGAAATGGTGAAAGTTGTCCAGCGGCTATAGGTAGAGTATCAGACAGGTCCACACACACAGTGTCCAAGTACACACAGAATATAAAACAACAACACAGATGTTCTAGACACTACCATGTGCTGCCAGTTCACAGTGCTACTGGAGCAGAGAGGAGAGGTGCCTGACGCCATCCTTGGATGGGGGATGGGGCATTAGGGAGGGCTTCCTGGAGGAAGAAACATGTAGGAGTGAAATGCAAGGAGTGTTCCAGGAGAAGAGGGCATGGGCCTGGGGTGAGAAAGAGCAGGGATGGCTTTGGAACTTCATCTAGCCCTCTCTAGGCGAGAGGAAGGCGGAGACAGGTATGGTGAGGGCACTGGGGGTGGGTGGGAGGAGTTTTGGCGGCCAGAATGGGGAGGACCTTGAGGTCTTCTTGCTGGGGCCAAGGGTAACTTTGTAAAGGCTTTAAGCTGGGAAGGCCCATGGGCAATTTTTTTTTTTTTTTTTTTAGGATCTTTCTTTAGGAGCCAGGAGGAATTGATTTCAGAGCTTGAATGGCACCAGGGTAGTAGTAAGGAGGACAGTGTCCCTGCAGGCCAGCCCCTCTGCCTGGGACAAGAGGCCTGCTTAGCCCCCACACTAGGCATTTCCAAGCCCATAGTGGGTCCTGCACCTGGCTCCAAGCCAGAGTTTGGGGGTATAGGAGGGCAGCCTTGGTCTGAAGCCAGAAGGAACACCCAGCACCAGAGCCTGGCCTACAATGACCAAAAAGACAGAAAAAGCTGTCAGGAAAAGCTCAGCTGGCCTGGGTCAAAGTAAAGGGGGTAGGGGCAGCACAGCCAGCAGTGGGACGAAGCCACCAATGAAGGGCCAGAGAACTCTGGGGTCTGAGTAACATTCAGAGGGATGGAGAGAGTCAAATTCTGCCAGGGTGTCCCAAGGGCCTTCTGTGAACCTGTTGGTAAAGCCAGAGCCCTAAATGTTAAGTCTGTTTATGATTCTGACAATGTTGAGGCTGGTGGCTGGAAGGACAGAAGGGAGCAGGCAGGGTCCTTTGGCAAGGGACCAAAGCTAAGAAGGACAAATGGTGTGAAACCTCTGGGTCAACTCTGGGAAAGGGGCTTTCTTTGGTGGCCCAAGTCTAGTTACAAGTTGATGGAATAGGGCTGGGGACCCAGAGGTCCACTACAGGGTGGCTCCAGAGACTGCCAAGGCCCATAGGTAAGGGGATCCCAGATGGTTTTAGACCTTCTTGAGCTCATCTAAGAGAGCTAAGGTGAGAAGAGGTAAGAGAAAGCATGGAGCAGGGAACACATTCCCGTCATGGACCCTGTCCAGATTGGCCACTCAGAATGGGGGGCAGAATCCAGCTTGAAACTGAGGGTAAATTCTGCCCTGTCCTGCCTACCTCCTCTCCCTGAGCTTGCTGGCGTGGGTATGCCTGTTCAAATCTTGGCTTTGCTTTCTGAAGCAGGTTGCTCCATCCCTCTGTGCCTCAGTCTCTGGGCTCTCAAAGAGGGCTGAGCACAAGTCTGCAGGTTTGTTCTGAGGATATAACAGGTCAGCACATGCATGGCTGTGAGTGGCTGGTGTATGGGAAGCTGTGGATCCAAAGGAGTTCGGGGCACACCACTGCAGAATATGCCACGTTGGTGTTTGAGAAAACTACAGAGGCAGGAAGGACACTCTCTGGCCTTCTCCTGCCCTTCTTCCCTGAATTAAACCATAAGAAATGATCTGACCTCCCTATGAAGTAGGCTAGAAGACCCCCATTCAAGAAGCGCCCTCCATACCCCTACCTTGTCTCTGAAGATGCAGGGACACAAGAGAGGAAGCTGAACCTTTGTTAAAGCCTTGGTGGGCCTTGCTAAATCCCACCTGGTTTATTACCATAAGATTGGACCCCTCTTGCCCAATTAATACTTCTCCACAATGATCAGAGTCAGTGCTTTTCAGCCTTTTTAAATCTCATGGCACATTTGCACCTATAGTTAAACTTCCGTGGAGTGGCGCCTGTGGTTCAAGGAGTAGGGTGCCGGCCCCATATGCTGGAGGTGGCGAGTTCAAAGCTGGCCCCAGCCAAAACCTGCAAAAAATAAATAAATAAAAACATTAAAAAAAAAAAACTTCCATGGCACACTTAAGTTGTTTTGATCAAAAAGAAAAAGAGCGTGGAAAAAAGAATACATTTACTGTGTTTTGAACTTGTTTTGAAAATAATTTAATTAATGATCTTTAACAATTTTCACGGCTCCTAAGATCTTCTCAGAGCACACCAGTGCGCCACAGCTGAAAATCACTTTTGGTTTCTTCACCAAAGTGAGTGTAAAAATACACAGGTTTCTCTGATTCTTTGGGTCTTCACTTGTGAAGGCTCCTGCATCCTATGAAACTTACGTGAAATAAATTTGTGTGCATTTCTTTGTCAATCTGTCTTTTGTTACAGCTTCCTCAGCTGTGAACCTAGTGATGGGCAAGAAAAGCAATCTTTTCTCCCCTACAGATGTATTTTTAAAACCAGTCTATGAGGTTGTTGTGAGGTCTGGAAACAATGGCCTTGTGAGGCTTTGTGGATTCTAAAGAGCTGGGCCAAGAACTGCTTTGCTATTCTTTTTGCTGTAGCCTGGGCCTCTGTGATTGAAAATGGGACCTGTAAACTGATCCCCAGTTAGGAAGTCTGAGCTGAAACCCCTCAGGAAGCCAAAAACAGGAGAACACAGCACGTGCGGCAACTCCTGGAAACTTGTCAAATGCAAACTCTCTGGCCCCATTCCAGATTTCCTGCATCAGCTGTGGGGGTGGGGCACAGCCATACGGATTTCCATGAGCTCTCCAGGGGTTCCAGTGTTGTCTCAGACTGAGAACCACTGAGCAGGACAGGTGGCGCTTCTCAGCTCTGGCCTCAGGCCTGGCAGCTATCCCCCTCAAGACCCACCAGGAGCCCCGTTAGCCTCTGAGGTTGGTCAATGAGACCTGTCTGTGCATCAGGCAGAGCAGGAGCAGGCCCTTTAGGGAGCACCCTTCTGTCTGCCTAATATATAGGCATCTTTACCTGGATTCTACTTTCTCTCCTATAAATTATTAGACTTGAATGGCCAGAATTTGCATAATGACTCTGATGTCCCTTTCCCCTGCCTTAATTAATTGTTTTGGAGTACTATTTCCTTCAGTTGTCTAGCATGGTGGCTCTTTAGCTCTGTAGGCCTCAGAGTCACCTGGAATGCTTGTAAAACGCAGATGGCCACCCCCCCACCCCCCCACCCCATCTTGGCTCCAGGGTCCTGGAGTGTGGTTTGCAGCTATGTTTATACTCTAGGTGGGATTGGAACAAGGCCAGGTGTCAGCCAGTGGAGGGCAGTGAAGTATGGACGTAGGGCACTGATGGAGATGAGGGGACAGCCGTAGCAGCCTGCAGGCACTGCTTTAAAAAGGGGGCTGGCTGGCTGGAGGGGGGTGATCTCCTTGGAGGTGGTCACAGGCAGGTAAGTAGGAAAGAGAGAAATTCTTGGAGCTGCTTCTTGAAGGAGAGTCCTCTGAGTGCTCTCTGCAGGATATAACCTGAATAGCATTGTTTCCTGAGCACCTTGCCGGGTTCTGTACACGTGGCCGCTCATTTGATGCCCTTGCAGCCCTATGAGGTAGGGGTTTTATTTCTGACCCACAGAGGTTGGTTAAGTCCATAATCACAAACTAGTCAGGATGCCGCTTAGCCCTGTCCTTTCCTGGAGTCTGTGCCTTCAGCATCATCTTATACTTCTTCCACCGGAGACAGAATGCCGAGGACAGACAGCTCAGTACCAGGCCTTGAGTGAGGTTGCAATAAAGATAGCTCACAAACAAGCCAGGCCAGCCCCACTAGGAGAATGAAGAAGCAGAAACTCTGAGGGGTGAGTTGTCTGCTCCTATGGGCCCTGGGACCCTCTTCTTTTGGAAGGAGAGTTCAAGACCACACTCGTGGTTTGCAGTGAAGCTTGGAAGTAAGTCAACAGAGACTCGAAAGACCTCAGAATCTAGGGATCGGGGTGAAGCAGTGTGCTTCCTGCCTTCAATGAATGTCTAGGGCTTCTCCAGCAAGAAAGAGCAAGGAGACACTGAACCCAAGAGGCTAGATTCTGTAGTAAAGTTTCAGGGAGAAAAAGCCTGGCTGTTGGGAAGGAGCCTGCCAGCCTGTGGCCTGTGCTGCCCTCTTCTGATTACAAGTGGTACTGGCTGCAAATGGCTCTGCTTCCTGGGCTGGCTGGGCCCCAGGATAGGACAACTTGGAATTGTTTTAGGCCTGACCACTTTTGCCCCACCTCAGATACAACCACATCAGAGGCACCCAAGGCCGTGAAAGTTTTCTGGCTAGGAGATGGGTGCTCCCTTTCGTACTGTTCTTGGAAGAGGTTTGATAGTCATTTCACCATCTTGGTCAACCCAGGTCCTTGGCTACTGCCCCTCCTGATTATCGGGACCAGCAAAGACAGCAGCTTCCTGCCTAAGCCCTTTTGAAATGCTGTATTCTGGGCTCCTTGTGAGGGTATGATGGCACCTTATTCAGGATGCCACCTGATTTAGGGGCTGGGAAATAAAAACCTCAAGGGCCCCCTCACTCCCAGGATATTGTATTAACAGTACTTGGCATTAGTTGAACACTGACTATATTTCATGCAGTTTTCTACATGTACGTATATATATTTACATACATACTTAGTCTTATATACATGCACATATGATTTTCACTTAATCTTTCTATACTTAGTCTTAATACGTACAGACTTGATCCTTACAACACATAGTTAAAATAATTTGAGGTCCCAGAGCTAATAAGTAGTGCTTGACTGTAGGCAACTTGTTTCCTTGGTCCTTTTTCTTAACTGGGGTACCACCCTAAATCTACTGAACTCCTTTGTGGCCAAATCAAAGAAATGCATCCAGGTTAGCAAATATAAACCAAGGAGCAAGAGACATCTCTGGAAGGAGACCCAGGAGTCAGGGGAAAGAATATGGTCTCTATAGCCAGATGGGCCTGGGGAGAGGATCCCTTTGCTGTCCTTGATCTGTGTGGTCCTAGGCAGATTGGTGCCCTGCTCTGAGCCTCAATCTTCCCATCTATGTGATAAGAATAACAATAATAATAGTAGCGTTTCTTTCTTTGTGGGTTTTGGTAAATGATAACTGGAACAAAGTGAAACATTTAGCATAGTATATGACATAAAGTTATGCCTGAATGTAGACAGTTTTTCTTCCTTTCTTTGCAATAGAACAGAGGCTACCAAATCATCTGGAGGAAGTAGAGGCAGTAATGACAGCACGATAACTGCTCCAAATTACTGAAAGTCTACTATGTTCAGTCATAACTATTGATATTGTCAGTGAATGTGTAAGCTTTATGCTCACTTTTTGTTTCATCTCAATGATTCATCCATGAAGCATGCACCAATCCTGGTATCTGGGACCTACTGATTCAATCAGACTGGCACAATACCAGGTTGAGATACTTCATTGTCACTCCTCAAGTGGCTTAAGTTATATATCTGGGATTGAGAACCACTGAGTATAATTCTCTCCTGCCTGCTTTTCTCTAATGTAACACTTATTTATTGTTCAGATCTCAGCTTAAATGTCACTTCTTTATATTTTTTAATTAAAAAAAATTTTTTTTGAAACAGAGTTACACTCTGTTGCTTCAGGCTAGAGTGAGATGGCATCAGCCTAGATTACCACTACTGCAAACTCCTGAACTCAAGCAATCCTCCTGCCTCAACCTCTCAAGTAGCTGGGACTATAGGCATCCACCAGAACACCTGGCTAACTTTTCTATTTTTAGTAGAGATGGGGCTTTGCTCATGCTCAGGCTGGTCTCAAACTCCTGAGCTCAAATGATTCTCCCACCTTGGCTTCCCAGAGTCCTATGATTACAGGTGTGAGCCACCATACCCAGTCAACAAATGTCACCTCCTTAAAAATACATTCCCTGATCACTTACTTTCTTTGTTTTGCACTATTATAAATTCCCATTCCTTTCCTTCAGGGAGAATTTATTTTATTTATATTTATTTTTGTGGCTGTTTCAACAATATCTGTCTCCCCTCACTGGACAGTTTTGCCATCTGTAAAATGAAGATATTAATTTCTACTTCGCAAGGTGGTTGTGAGGATATAATAACAAAATGCAGGTAAAGAGCTAGGTTCACAGTCCTCCCTATGAATGTCAACTCATTGCATGTTTTCTTGTTTTCTCAAGAGTCTCTTATAGTAATATATAATTACTTTCTAATTCCTTAACTTGCTGGCTTCAAAGCATGAGACTGGCTTTAGTGTGTGTCACTTTAGGCCACAAGATGGTTCACATGTCCTCTGAACTGCCTTGATTATATATGCCCATATCAACACCGCCCAACCCCCTGTGAATATTCTACAAATAACTGAAACTTCAAATGCCAGCTCTCACCTAGTTATTCTTATTAAGTATGCCCAGCTGGTCTGTCCTTTTAATACTCAAATGGGTCACACAAAAAATATTTATTAACTAAGGATTAGTTAGGTGCCAGTCACCATTCCTAATACTTTACATATATTATCTCATTTAAGCAGTTTTGCTGTTTAAATAAAGCCAATCCTTCTGTTTCTAGTTAAAACCTAAAATAAATGTCCGCAAGGGCAAGAGTTAATATAAATAGGTGCAGGAAGGGTTTTTTATTTTTATTTTTAGGGGAAAGGTCCTTTGGGTGCTGGGAACTCAGGCTTTGTTGAAAGATCCTGTTTTCATCTCCACCTAATTGTTTCTAAACAAGCCCAGAACTGCCAGATTGCCCTACTTTTAAAAGGAAACCCTCAACCTGCATTTTTATATGAAGTTCTTGGATTCAAAAAATGGCTCTATTAGAAAAAAAAAATACAGTTGAGATTAAACAAAGCTCAGCTGTGAGATGAATCTGCTCATCTAGCTGCTGAGCTGGTGGGTCCTGCAGGGCAGGTAACAGATCCTTGGTGGGAATCCTAGCACCTGTGTGCCAGGTCCCAGGAGGCCAGCTCAGCAGACACAGGGTGCACCACCAACCTCAGACTTCCAGGGCTCCTGGTGGGTTGGATGAGAAGGAAATGGAGAGGCCTCCCTCTGCTTGGGTATCTCCATCATGAACCCTTGTTACTTCTGAACACCAACCTTTCCCACCAGGTGACAGCTTGAAGTATTAGAAAGGTCCTTCCATTAAGCCCAATGTGATTTCCTTCTCAAGTGCATGAGAACCCATCTATCAGTGGACATCTGTGGCACAAGAGTCCTTGTTTCACTTTCTCGGCACTGAAGGTCCCCAGTTTCTGTGTAATGCTAGAGAAGGGGGAAGCACATCAGAAGAGAGAAGGTTCCCTGCCTTCCCAGAGCCCAATGCTTGGTTTTGCGAAGACAAATGAACAGACATTTCTTCCACCTCTAGGAGTGGCAGGCCTGATTCACGTGTGTACTCCTCACTCGCTCTACCTTGGCATCAGGTATGTGGAGGAGAAGCTGGCCTGTGCCGGGCAGTGGCAGCGAGGCCTCTGCTTTCTGCCGAGCTTGTAAACTTTAATGCTCGCTTCGATTCACAACCCAATTGCCTGTAAAATGAGGCCAATTTCTGCAAGTCCCTTAATTGGAATCCATTCCTTTGACTCAGAGGCGAGGGTAGGAGCCTACTCTGCCAGCAGCAACCGAAGGAGTGAGGGGTGAGGATCTATCCTGTGGGAGGCAGGTGCCTGCAGGGACAGTGCCCTTTCCTTCCCTTCCCATGAGTGGGACAGAATCCTGCCTGGATGTTCTCAGCTACAAGATGAAGTTATGGGCAGAGAGCAAAAGCTGGGACCCTGAGAGGCAGGCTGGCCCCTGTCCCTCCAAGACTAGGGGTTGAGGTCCAGCAATAACACAAATGCTGTACCACAGCAAAGACCACAGTGACAGCAGCAGCTCCCATTCACTGGCCACCTCTTGTGAGCCAGGGATTGCACAACAGTATCTCACATAATCCCTGCAACATTTTTTTTTTGCCCAACTCTCTCATTCACTGGTTCCTGATAGGGGTTTGGGGCTCCCAAGGCAAGCATTTGGTTTAGGCAGGCATTTAGGTATAGGAGTAAATGATATGCTTGCCTTGTCGGACTTTCCTATCCTTGAGTGGAGCTGGATGTTTAGGAAAGTCACCAAGCAGCAAGGAATCCTCGGTGCTGTAATAGCTGTACAGGGTGTAATAGGAACCAAGGATGGAGCCACAGGGTCTCCTTCAGATGGGATAGTTGCCAGGGGCAGGATACACAAACTGGGCTTTGAAGGGTGGGTAGGAGTTTGCCAGCTGGAGAAGGTAGAAAAATGCTACAAATTGAACAATTTGAAGGAAAGCATAGACATGTCAGAGGAATAAAAAGCACAGCAGCTGGGCCCAGTAGCTCCTGCTGAGGCAGGAAGATTGCTGGAGGCCAGGAGTTTGAGACCAGCCTGGGCAATAAGTGAGTCCCTGTCTCTAAAAAACTGACACACACAAAAAAATTACCTGGTACATGCCTGTAGCCCCAGCTACTTGGAAGGCTGAGGTGGGAGGAACATTTGGGCCAGGAGTTCAAGGCTGCAGTGATCTATTGTGCCACTGCATTTCAGCCTGAGCAACAGACTGAGACCTAGTCTCTAAAACCAACGAACAAACACATCACTGTTCTTTGCCTAGGGGATAAGACTGTCTCTATTGGAAGGAGAACAAGGCAAGGAGGCCAGGTTGAAGGTGATGATGCTGTACCTTGAAGCTGAAATCTCGTCCTCTAGACCCTGGGACTCACTGAAGGGCTTTGGTTGAGATAGGAACGTGGCGTGTCCAGCTTGTATTTAGCTTCTATTTTAAAACGTTCCCTCTGATGGCTGCTGTGGAGAATGGGTAGCCACAAGGAGAAGCAGGAGGCAGGACTGGGATGAGGAGAAGTTACCAGGATTGACTTAGACTCAATAAAAGGGATTTTTCTAGCACTTGAGACCATCGCATGCTGGGAAAAGGTGGTGTCCGGAAGGGGCACGTTCTCCCCAGCAGCAGGGTACAAGCAGAGGGCCTGCCTCTTCATTCCTTCTCACCTAGCCCCACAGCAGGGCAGGAAACTGCCAGATCCTCCTTGTTACTCCCCTCGCCTCCCCACGGCTGGGCAGGGACGTATAACCAACGTCTGATCAAAAGGCAGAGAGAAGAGGAAAGGGGGGCCTCTGGGCAGTGTCCTCCCCGTACACAGGGAGGAAGTTGAAGAAGACACACGCCTTTCTTCCTACCCAACTTTGCTGGAGTTGGCCGTATGGGGCTGTGTTGCAGACATAGCATCCTGTGACTGTTGACAGCAGGTAGAATCGCCGAAGCCACCCCAGAGCCTTGACACCATAGGGCTGCTTCATTAATGGCCTTAAAATTCTCTACATCCAGAACTCTTGCTACATAAGAGGATTTATCCCATGGCTTTAGCCATGTCTGAGTCATGTATTATGTTCCTTGCTGCTGAATTCAGTCGATCTGAAATATTGTTTTCATAAAAAACAAAACATTATATTTGAGTCCAGCTCTAAAAGTTTGGGTCAGTATTGTCAACTTTGACAGAAGTTTTCATGGACACTAATGAGAGCTTTACGTCCTACCTTCTGCACTTGGAAAGAGCCCCTTAATCATTTCTGCTCATTCCCTTATCTTTCCTAAGTTGGTTCCACCAACTCATGTTTCCCAGCCTCTTCCCATTTCTGGATTTCCTCTTCATTCTTTTTTCTTATGTGAAACACTTTAGGCTTTTCTCAACTTCTGCACTGAGAAACACAGAGACTGTCCTGGGGACTGGGACATGCCCACATTAGAAGGGAAGAGTAGGAGGAAACAGATGGGTAGGGAACATTTGAGCAGGGTTTTGAAGAACAAATAGGAGGTCACCAGGTACAGGAGGGAGAAAGGCATTCTAGAAAGAGGAAACCACACTTGTAAACCTAACAAACTGTTTTCTATCTATCATATGCTGAAAATGTTAAATTGAACCCAAGGCCTCATCTGGGAGGCTCTGGGCAGCTGGCCAGCTGCGAGGTTGGGGTTGGACCCAGATACTTCAGAGAGTGTGATGGGAAGAGTTTGCTCTGGGCCATCTAGCCCAGCAGCCTGGCAGCACGCTTTCCCTCAGGACTGTGGTCCCCAAGCCCTGAGCCATGGACCAGTCCTGGTCTGTGGCCATTTAGGAACATTTAGAAACAGCAGGAGGTGATTGATGGGTAAGCAAGTGAAGTGTCATCTGTCACTCTCTCCCACCACCCCCAAATAGGACCGTTCAGTTGTAGGAAAAGAAGCTCAGGGCTCCCACTGATCTGCATTATGTAATTATTTCTTTATATATTACAGTGTAATAATAATAATAATAATAATTTCTTTATATATTACAGTGTAATAATAATAGAAATTATTTCTTTATATATTACAGTGTAATAATAATAATAATTTCTTTATATATTACAGTGTAATAATAATAATTTCTTTATATATTACAGTGTAATAATAGAAATTATTTCTTTATATATTACAGTGTAATAATAATAGAAATAGTAATATATAAAGAAATAAAGAATTATTTCTTTATATATTACAGTGTAATAATAATAGAAATAATAAGTGCACAATAAATGTAAAGTGTTTGAATCATCTCAAAACCACCCCTATCCCCCAGTCTGTGGAAAAATCAGCCTTCCATGAAACTGATCCCTGACTCCCCTAAAAAGCTCGGGACTGCTGCCTCGGGAGGAAGGCAAGTGGCTGGGAGCAACTTCTCAGGAGGAAGTGTGGGGGTGACAGAGCCTATGGGGTTACCTGCGAGCACACCTGGGGCCCAGGAGCTGCCTGAGGTGGAGACCTGGCACAGGAGAGCCTGGCATCCCTGCTCGTGCTGGGGATGGGGCAAGGCTGCTCAGCTGCGGCCAGTTCCCGAGCAGACCTCACACAGCAGGCTGCGCTGGTCGGGGCCCTCACTTGCTGTGTGAGCCTGGGAACTTGCTTCACGTCTCTGTGCCTGTCCCAGAACTGGGGAAATAAGAACGCTCACTTCCTGAGGCAGCAGTGAGGAGTGAAGGAGGTGCTGTGGCTATGGCTCCTCTGTCCAGGCACAAGAAGAGGCTGGCCGGGAGCTGTTGGGGGCCTATCATGTGGCCCCACACAAGCTCTTCCCTGCCCCTCCTCTCCTGCTGCTGGAACAAAAGACCACAAAGGGCCCAGCTTGACCACCCCCAAAACTTTGTTCCTAAAGACCCCAGCCCACCAGGATCCTCCAGCAAGCAGGGGAATCTATCCACTCCCTACAGTTCCATATAAAAAGAGGCCTCCAACGGCCCTCACCGCAGATGCCATTATCAGCTCTGGCCAGGTGGGTCTCTGTCCCTTCTGTGACATCTGGCCTAAACCTCTGCATTCTCTGCTTTCATCTCCGGGTACACTGCTGACCTTTCATGAGCCATTGGTGATGGGCCAGAGTCTTACATCTGAGGTGTCTTTCTGCAGGAGGGGCTGGGAAAGCAAGGTTCGGGATAACGGTCCTAATGCACCAGAAATAGCTGCCTGGACCTGTCTGACTGGGGAGTCTCAGGTAAGGACAGGACTCGGAGAGGAGGGTGCTATTGCCTCCAGTTTGCAGGTGGCCCCGCAGAAGCTCTGGGAGGCCACCCTGCTTCCCTGCCCTGCTCTGTAGCAGGAAGCTGGAATCCTACATCCCTGCCAGAGCCCTCCTGGGGCTGAGTCAGACGGTGTCTGTCCTGCCCTCTGCTTCCCAAGCTGAGAGGAGGCCTCCACCCTCTCACTGGGGAGATGGTCTCATAGCCGTGCAAAGCACACCCGGGGGGAGGGGGGCGGGGACTCCACCCAGGCTCCTCCTCCCTGAGGCCTCAGGCAGGCTGCTGGGGAGTTGGCTCTCAGCTCCCTGTCTACTAACCCCTCCCGGGCGCTGGATGGAAACAGATGCCACCCCAGGAGCTCTTTCCTGGCTGCTGCACTGAAAATCCAGGTGGAGTGTGGAATGTCCCCTCAGGTAAATCAAATGGTGCTGCCACTAACTGCCATTGCTGCACCTGAGTGCACAGGCAGGGTGTTAAATGCTTCATGTGCAAACTGCATTCCCTTCTCACAGGGCCCCGCTGCCGGGCACAGTTAGTAGTTCCATTCAGAAGAGTGGCCAAAATGAGCCTCTGTGGTAATGAATTTGCTTAGCATCATGCAGACAGTAACTGTCAGGTCTGGGATTAATGCCTGTGATTTTGTGGCTCAAACCCACACCCTTTATTGTGTCCCAGTGTTTACGATCAGTGGAAGGTGAAGCAACAGAGGGCCACAGTTCCACAAGAGGATTATAAACAGGGTTTGTCTGGGACAGAGCAGCGGCCTCATGGGGCTGATGGGACCGACAATATTGAAGCTGTGTGTATGTGAGTCCTCTTAAGCCACAAAGCATTAGCAAGCCCCTCCTCAGGTGTCAGGGCCCTGAGGACACAGATGCCAAGCAGAACCCGGCCCCACCCTGGGCGATCTCTGGGTCAGTTAGAGTCCAGGACAAGATCGCGGTTGGTTTCGAGGAGGAGGAGACTCACTGCAGGGCATCAGCGCTGACCACTGCAAGGGCTGGAGCAGTGGCCTCAGGCTGGGCCTGCAGGGATGACCCTGGGATACCGCGGAACTGATGGAGGTGGGGCGGGGGAATGAGGAGGGCGGTCACTGGCTCTGAAGCTGCTGAGGTCCCGAGCACACTGCTGGGGCTGCAGTTCAGGGACCAGGGAGCTCCCACCGTGGCTACTCCATGGCAGCTTCCCGTGGTCCCCAGGAAGCTATAGGACGGATAGCGGAACAGCTGCAGGAAATCTTGTACTTCCAGGGCCTTGCCCGTCTGGAGAAAGGTACTAAAAGGAGCAGGAAGGTGGCATCTCCCAACTCCTGCTGGGGTGTGTGCAACAGACATCTAGAGCCCCAGCCCCAAGAGTCAGGGTGTCCACTGTGGAGGGAGGAGGCGCACAGAGAAGAAAGGATGAAGTTGAAGCCAATTTAGGGACCATGCGAGAGTCGCTGTCTGGCCGAAAAGGGTGTCAGGAGCCTGGGCAGCACCAGGAAGATGCTTTGTGTTCTGTTCATCCTTTAAACTCAGCCTTGCAGATTTGAGGGCCATGGATGCAAGGGACACCTCCTTCCTGTGAATGCAGGGAACCCCAGAGGGCCTCCTGGACTCTCTTCACCAGCTCCCTGACATCACTGCTTGGCTGGGACATCTAGAGAGAGGCCAGATTAGGCACTTACCTGGGGCCGGAACCTGAGTCTGGAGGTGACAACTGGTTTTCAGAATCAAATTTTCACTTGCTAGCAGCCAGGTCAGGGTTAGCCTTGCTTGGATACAGGGAAATGGATGAGCCAAGTTAATTCATTAATTCAATTAATATTTATTGGGCACTTAACAATCTTCTGAGTACTTCCAGGTCTGGGGAAGCAGTGGCGAACATCCCAGACGTCTCTCATGGAGTTTACTTTCCAGTGGGATAGAAAAAATAACAAACAAGTCAAGAAATTGAGAAAGTGTTAAGTCCTGCAAGGGAGTGTGCAGGGGAGGGCAGCTTGCATTTGAGTGTGTGGTGGGGACCTGTCTAGGGAGGCGCCTTAGAGCTGAGATCTGAATGACGGGAAGATCCAGGGGAGGAGGGCTGCAGCATGTGCAAAGGTCCGGAGGTAGCCTTGAGTTTAGTGTGTCTGAAGATCAGAAAGAAGCCAGAGTGTCCTGACAAAGTAGAGTGGTAGGGAAGAGTGAGCAAGCATTGGCAGGGGGCGTATCGCAAAAGGCCCGAGGTCCATAGGAAGGAAGTTGGCCTTTATTCTAAGAGTGGAAGCCATTGGAGCCTTTTAAGCAAAATGACCTGATTTCTACTTTAAAACTACTACTCAGGCTGCTGGGGGAATGATGGGTTCAGGTAGGCAAGAATGGAGGCAGGGAGACCAGAAGGAGGCTGTCACAGTGAACAGGTGAGAGATGATGGGAATGTGGATTAGGGTGCTGGCCCAGAATCGGGGTCCTATCAGTGTCTACCCTTCCCCCACTCCCAGCCCCAGCCCCAAGGCCTCCCTGTTGTCTGAGGTTTGCTCTAGCCTTCACCTGTCTCCTTGAAGCCAGAAAATCGGTCTGCAAGATGGAGTCTGAGAAGCTAAGGTGAAGCAGCACAGCTGACCTAGTCTGCTCAGCTCAGATTCTTTCCCATGCCCCCGTGATTACCTAGTTAAGGTTTCTCTGTGTAAGAATGTTTGTCTCAGGACATTCTGAGGACGTAGTCACACATAGATAATAGATATTGTGATATTGGTAGAGTAAAGGTTACTCTGATGATATAATGCTTTCTCTAATGGTTCTCTTAGATATTTTGTTACAATGAAAACCACCTTTCTATTGTGTAAACATTTTGCATTGTTAAAATGGAGACTACTTTGATGTTACTTCCTATCAGACAAAGTTAAAATTGTCCAGTGTGGTTTCCCTATATTTCATTATTAAAGTTATTAGAATTATAACTGAGGCCACTGAATTGGGGGGCTACTCTTGCCATTCTCCAGAATTACTGGCCTTCTGATGCATAAAGGTTGTTTGGATCGGTCCCCGTCTCTGTATATTGGTTCACAGTGGTGGCTGGACCCTCTTCATCAGGTAACACCACCATTGCCAAAGGTCCTGAGGTGTGTGGAGTCTAAAGATGTGACGCACCCTTTGTCCTTGGGCAGCCTTGTGTGATGTGCCAATACTCAGACACACCTGGGTTCAAATTCAGACCCTGTTACTTACTCAGGGAAGACAGGAACCCAAAGAGCATGAAAATTCCCTGGTAATGAAAATGTCAGCCACAGAAAAAGAGAGCTGAGTGCTGCTGTGACGGCAGGATGGCAATGAATGATTTATGTCCGGCGTAATGGTTACATAAGCAGCTGTTACATTTTAAAAGCATCATACAAACAATATGAAACATTTATTTGAGTGGTTCTACACTATGGGGAGTTTGATTTAATCAGTCTTTATTTCTGTTCTCATTAGAATGAAGTCTGGCAACTCTAGTAGACAGCCCTACCTCCATTCAGTAGCTGGAAGTTACTGAAAGCAAATATTTTTACTGTGCTACCATTAAACATGTATACAGCACCCGGCTCCCCATCTGGCCCGCGGGTAGGAGGGGAGATTCAGTGAATTCATGCAAAAATCTCTCACAGAATAAAGTAAGAAGAACCCCTACAATAAACAGAATTAATAAACCATCTGAAGAGCTCATTTGAGAATGGCAAGCAAGTTCACTGATTCATAAAATTTCTCTTGGTGCACTGTTAGCTGTAGGTAGGCAAGCAGAAGATTCTCTTGATCTATTTTTAATCTTTGCTATTCTGGGCCAAGTGGGATTTATTTTTTTTTTTTTGGTTTTGTTTTGTTTTTCTTTTGAATTCTCAGATTATCACAACTTAGAAATTATAATAGGTGCTGAGAAGATCTTAAGATAATGTGATTTATTTGAAATTCCATCAGGCTTTCCATGTATTATATCCCCAAATTCAGGATAGGGGGTTCCCTGTGGACAAAATGGGCACTGGGGTTTTATTGTATTGGGAATGTTTCATTCCTTAAAGTGGGTGGTGGTGCCCAGATATCTTGCATTAGTCTTTGCATCTTTTTGTCTGCCTTAAAAAGTGTATAGATCAAATTGAAAAAATAAGAAGTAGAAAGAAATTCACTGGATATTGGAATCAAAAAGGCAAAATTCCAGTCTTGGCTCTGCTATTATTTTGTCGATGTTAGGTTTGCCTTTCGCCTTTTCAGTTTTCCTCTCTCTTGCAAAAGTCAGGACTAGAGTGGCGTTTCTTAAACTGAGTTCCCTGGAACGCTTTTAGTGATATCCTGTTTAAAATTGTTCTGAGGTTAACTAAGCCTGGGAAATGCTGCACACTCTCTGCCCTCTGGGAAAGTCAGAATGCTAAAGGTCCTGAGAAGTCCTGTAGCAAAGAAGTCTGTTTTGTTAAATATCTATTCTTATTCAGTACTAGGCTGGGCGAATATCCACACCTGTAATCCTAGCACTCTGGAAGGCCGAGGTGGGTGGATTGCTTCAGCTCAGGAGTTTGAGACCAGACTGAGCAAGAGTGAGACTCCATCTCTAAAAATAGCCAGGTGTTGTGGTGGGTGCCTATAGTCTCAGCTACTCAAGAGGCTGAGGCAAGAGGATCTCTTGAGCCCAAGAGTTTGAGGTTGCTGTGAGCTATAATGCCATGGCACTCTGCCCAAGGCGACTGAGTGAGTCTCTGTCTCAAAGGAAAAAAGAGATTATTAGGTACTAACATTCTGCAAAATAGTCCTTAGTACCTGCTTTTTCTGAGTTATGTCAAATATCCCTTTTGATTCTAGATTCTTTAAATCAACAATTCAGACCACCTTCCTGTCTATGACTGAGGCAATTTCTAACCTTCCCTGGAATCAACCAGACACCACCTCCCCCATCACCTGCTTCTAGGTTGTCAGCTGAGTACCTTTCCCTCCTGTTCTGAATCCCCTCCTTCCTGCCCCTGGGTGCATGCCCTCCCACTGCGTCCACTGCCGAGGGCTCCTCC
Source organism: Arctocebus calabarensis (assembly GCA_963573935.1). Lineage (NCBI taxonomy): Eukaryota > Metazoa > Chordata > Mammalia > Primates > Lorisidae > Arctocebus > Arctocebus calabarensis. Next base: position 31,001 of record CAUYON010184744.1, read on the forward strand.
AGAGCCACTTGCTGAGATTCTTGGATGTCTATCTCTTCTGTGTCTTTGGCTCTTCACTCTAAAAGTATAAATTGTCCAGATCATGTCTTACTCTGTACAGATGATAAAGCTGAGGAATAGAGAGGTTGCGTGATGGAGACATAGTCACCCAGCTGTGACGGCACAACTGGGATCAGAACTAATTTTCCTTCTTATTGGTCTCCAACGCTTTGCTTTATACCCAGTTCACATCCTGCCCTGTGGGTGAATGTGCTGGGGTCCTACCCCGGGGGCAGGGTCCTTTAAGACCTGTGAAACTGGCTGGCAGCTGTCCACTGGGGAAAATGAAAGTAACAGTGGTGAGCGATAAAGATACAGGACACACAGAATAGAGTTTTAAAAGGTGAGACACATGGGGCCTACCACTAGCTGGTGGGCCTTCAGCAAGTGGCCCTGATGGCTTATTCCAGCCAGCTTTTATTGAAGGCTAGTTTCTTATTTAGCCAAGAGGAAGGCTGAGGAAGGGAACAAAAATGTCAGCAGTTTCTATGAGTAAGCATGCTAGTTCTTATTCTACCTGTAATCACTAACTTTAAGGATTTGGGCAGCTTTGAGAAATCCAGAACCTGAGCCTTGTGTGTGGGCAGCCTCCTGCCTGTGGTCACCAGTACCGATCCCTTGGAGGAAGTTAGACCCCCTTGCTTCTCTGTGGAGCAGACGAGCTGGTGTCAGTTCTCCTCTGAAGAGTCAGTGGAAAAAAGGAGTTTTCCCCTTATCTCCACCCAGAGGGGTTTCCCTCCATGGTTAGTGGACAAGCCCTCCTGCCCATATCTTAAGGCTCAGGCTGTTCCCTTGATCTCTGCCCTGGCCATATACAAATCTCCACAATGGGTATTTGTTTCTGGAAGGTTGTTGACTGGGCAGGTGTTGGCCTGGTTAATGTCCCTTCTTAGGCCTTGTACTGAACAGCTTCTGCTACGGCCATTGTTCTTCAGCGTGCTTACACACCCAGCAGGGGTGTCTGTAAGCTGTACCCCTTACAGGCCAGGCTTCCAGTAAAAGCGGAAACTGCCCAGATAAGTAATTCAATGTAAAAGTAAGCCAGCTGAATTGTTTTTATTCTTCTTGGCTCAGCTTGTTTGTCTGGATTTCCTCTTCTCTGGGGAGTATTTTCCCTTGCCAAGAATGGGGTCTTTGGTCCCCATTCTCCCTGCATGAATGTCCCTGATGCTATTTCTCTTGGTATTTATCTATGCTGGTTTTGCATGTCTCTCTTGGAGGGACTCTAATCTCTTCAGAGGCAAAAGTCATGTCTGTGTCTGTACAAGACCCAACACTATCCTGAGGATACCATGGTGCTGAAAACACTCTCAACAGCAAATCAGTGAATGTCCCAACTGACTTATTTCCCAGCCCAGCCATCTCAGCTCTAAACACACCTCTCTTGAGTGGTGTAGTCATACGTTTATCATTTTATTCATGCAAAGTTGTGTTCAAAACTGCCTCTCAAATGTGGGGTAATTCAGAAGTCTGGAATCACATCAGCCCTAATCAAGTGTCCTTAATCAATTATTAACGTTGGAATTGGTAAACTGAAAATCGAAAATAACTACACCCACCCAACTTGGGTGATGAAGAATCAACTTGACGGAAGCTATGGTCTGAATGTTTGTGTCTCCCCACGTTCATATGTTGAAATCTAATCACCAGGACCCTGATATTAGGAGGTGGAGCCCTTGGGAAATGATAAGGTCAGGAGGGTGGAGCCCTCACGAATACGATTAGGGCCCTTATAGGACAGGCCTTGCTGCCTCCACCAGGTGAGGACACAGTAAGAAGGTGCCATATATGAACTAGAAAGTAGGTTCCCACTAGACAGACACTGAATCTTAAGTATGGATTTCCCAGCTTCCAGAACTGTGAGGAATAAATTTCTGTTATTTATAAGCCATTTAGTTTATGGTATTTTGTTTATAGCTGCAGAAGAAAAGTTTTTACCATGAACTCAAAAGAGGTTGTATAGTTTTTTAAGGAGGTGCTCTTTACACAACCATGCAGTTAAGTTAGTTGTGAAAGAAAAATATAAGTAATTATTTTAAACATGCATTCTGAAAACCAGTATGATTTTCTGCTAAATCTTTTGGCAATTAGGAAACAAGAATGCACATGACCAAGGTTTGCCAACAGCGAATGTGACTTGAACTTGCTCTGTGGGAGTTGTACCTGCTCCAGGAATGTCCTCAGCAACAACTCTCCTTCCTACCCCAAGTTCTCCTGTCTGGGGAGCTGATCCTGGGGCGGATGATGCTGTTACCCCAGACACAGATAGTATCCCTTAAGATGGTTTTCCGGGAGAGGAATATGCGTCCACCAGATGGCAGTGTGCCTGTGCCCTGATAGAGCAGCTGGTTTCTGCTCAGTCACAGCCATGACTATTCCTGTCCAACTGGTAGACTCTAGCCATCTATGGCTATGAAGCCCCTGAAGGGTAGCTGATCCCTGAGAGATGCTGTGAGGATAAACCTCAAAGACTGACTACAAGAGAGGAGAAAGAGGAGGAAAGGAAGGAGAGGAAGAAAAAGAAAAATTATCTCATGAATAATCATCTTATATTGGTTACATGTTGAATAATACAACACTAGTTTGAATATACTGGCTTCAATAAAATTTGTGTGAAAACTGATTTTACTTGTTTCCTTTCTCTAGAAAACACAATATTACATATTTGGTCTCATTATGTTTCTGTTGGCCAGAGAAGTGAGACAGGTGTGGAGGGAAGAATGGGGAAGCTGGGTAGAGCCAGTGATGAAAGTCCTATGCAAAATGGAACTCACAGGGCTGTAGGCAATAACCACCACCTGGTCTTAAATTTCGGCTCCTTCATTTATTTTGGATTTGTGCTTAATCATTTTAGGTATTGCTTTCTCCATCTGGAAACAGGCGTAAAAATGCTGCCTTCTCATAGGGGTGCTGGGAGGGTTAGTTGTAGGATGACCATAAGTTGTGGTCTGCTCAGGCACACATCCTAGGGCAATCCTAACAGCACCTCCTATAGGTGCAGGATTTTCCCAGTTAAAGCAATAAGTAGCAGGGCCCCCTAGTTAAATGAGATTATGTGTGTTAAACACTTGGGACACGACTTTATGTATAAAAAGATGACACAAGGAACACACCTACGGTGCATCTTAGTAGGGTACTGGCGAAACTTATTAAAGGTAGAGTATTAATGTCTTTATATAGTGATCAAGGAAATGCCATGAAGGATATCTGTAACAGTATGATCAAAATATTTCTGAATGTATAT
>CAUYON010184745.1:0-12345 GCA_963573935.1 Arctocebus calabarensis
GTTGTGAGAGGTGCCTGTAGTCCCAGCTACTTGGGAGGCGAAGGCAGGAGACTCGCTTGAGCCCAGGAACTGGAGGTTGCTGTGAGCTGTGATGCCACAGCACTCTACCCAGGGTGACAGCTTGAGGCTCTGTCTCAAAAACAAACAAACAAACAAACTATAGTCCAGAAAGAAGGAGGGAAGTGGAGGGAGAAGAGAGGCCGGGAGGAGAGGGGGTATTTGGTGTAACCCCATCTAATGTGCATGATGCAATGCACATTCATTTTAAAGCTATTAAGAGTAGAGTGTAAATATCTTATCACAACAAACAAGTGAGGTGATGGTTATGTTAACAAGTTTGATATGAGCTTTCCACATTGTATATCAAATCAGCACACTGTACCCCATAAATGCCTTCATGTACACAGTTCTGATTTAATAAAAACAATTTTTTTAAATGTACAGGGAGACCAGAGAAGGTAAAGTTTCCATCCCAGTTGGGGACAGTGGATGGTATCATGTCCTGTCCTTTGGAGAGTCCTTTATCCCGACCACATTGGGATGATAAGGACGTGTGAGTCACGCCTCAGAGATTTCCAACCTTTGCTGAATGTGGGTCAGGGCTTTCCATGCTGCCAAAACCTCCATCAAGACACTTTCTTCTTCTTTCCATCTCCTCTGTCTTCCTCTCTTTTTTGGTTCTAACCAGAGAATGTATTCCCATTTTTCTTATTATTTTTTTTTTTCTGTTCAAACCCTACAGCTGTGCCCAAGGCAAAATGCTGCAGGGATTAGAAAGATGAAGGAACAAAGTCAAATCGATAGTGACAAGCCTGCGGACGGGGTATAAATCTCAACAAGCCAATGTTCAGCGCTGTCTCCTGGGCCTCCCACCGGCATGAACATCACTACTTTTCCCGATTTAACATTCTCACAAAACGGAAATCAAATAATTAACCAAGTATCCACCACTAATAGTCTTTGGGTTAATAAATCTGGTCTTCATTAATCTGAAATTAGAGTTCTTGAGTGGACTTAGGTTTGGGATGGGAACACACACCCTGCGAGGCATTTATTACCCATAAATCAGAAAAAAGATAAGAAAACACTCCTCTAACTCTCATTAGTCTCTTGAGATATGGTTGCAGCTCTTTAATGTGTAAGGGGCCTGTCCTGAGAAGACGAGCTTGGAAATGAAGCTTCTGCTACACGAAGCAACCTAATTCTGCTCACCTCTCCTCGCTGGCCATTTGCAATGACTTCCTTTAAAGCCGTGTTATTTTGGCAGCTTAGTCAAGTAATGATTCTCTTAGACAACTAGGGTGTGTACTTTAGAATATGGTGGGATCTTGGAAAAAATATTAACAATTCCCCAATTATATGATCAATACATTTACATAGTACGTGCACATATAGGTAGATATTTTTATTTTCATTGTGTTTATCTTAATCATGTTAGGCAGTGGTATAGAAATAACGTATCATATGTACTTTATGTGGTATCTGCTATAGAGTTTATTTTATTTTATTTTATTTTACATTTTTTAAAAAATATGGTTTATTTAGTTTTATTTTTGTTTGGCTGTTTCTATAGTGGGTGCATTTTGTATCAGGTTCCTATATTTTCATCTTCATTCTCATATACCAATTTTTACTTTATTTTTTTTTTCCGTATTATTTTTTTTAACCCATTTATTGCACAGGAAGACAGGGAAAGGGGAGAGGGAGGGAAGGGACGGGAGAGGGTGGGGGGAGATGGGACAAAGGGTGAGATCATATGGGTGGTACATATTTGAAGGGTCAGGAGAAAACTTCTAAATACGGATCAAAAATGTTTTCACATAGTCAATGAGAAAATCTCATGAATGTTATGTTAATCAGGTTGATGAAAATATCTCAGATTGCATGTGAAGCCCGCACACTGTACCCCATGATTGAACTAATGTACACAGCTATGATTCCAAAAAAAAATGTAAGAGTTTATTTTGATAACTCATTGAAAATAATAAAATTTTCCATCTTCCTGAAGGTCCATCTAGATACAATCTCAGAACCTAATAGTCTGATGTTTTATTTTCACTGACGCTAAGCAAAGTCAAGACCAAGTACGCCTATGTGCCTCAAATGCTTTTTCACTTACCATCCGGTATAAACTGGCATTGTGTTGATAGGAGTTTTTTTTAACCTGTAACATTTTGGAGATTTTGATAAACATGATTTTCAATGTGATACCATTTAAACTGAAGTAACTACTGTCTTTTCAATGCATGTTCAGCTTTGTGCAAAACATAAGGAAAGCATCTGGTGGCTGAATTAGCTTCTAGTAGAACTAAAGACGTTTTCCTTAGAAGATATGTACTTGTTCTAGACTTTAGTGGTTGGGACTATTCCATTATCATGTGCCGTCTACAGTACGGGCTCCTGAACTTTATTCCAAGTAAAGATAAAATTTAAAGATATAAAAGCCCTGCCTAAAATATATGCATGTGTTTAGTTTTCGAAATGATGGTGAGAATTACTTTAGTGTAAAGTGAAGACGCCCAGGATACTTTCCTAGGAAATCTGTAGAAGCTGATTTTAGTTAAAACTCGATGGCATGAATGCTCCCAGGGCCCTTTCTCTCTCGGGTCCCCTGTTCTCACCTTGGAGATAGCATTCTGGAGCCTTCTGTGTGTGAATGAATAATTGAATTTCCATAGTATATTTGCCATTTACTCAGGGGGGTAAATGGCAAATATACTATGGAAATTAGTCCTTCTATGTTCTTATTCTACATGCCCAGGGGTGCACACACACACTCAGTTGAGGCACCCTGCGAAGGAATCGTAACTCAGCGATAAAGGCAATTATTTCTATACATGGGTGATAGAGTGTATTGCTATTACTCTGTTATCACTGAATTCTTTCTTCCTTTGGTGAGAGCTTGGAGCTTGGGCATCTAATCATGCCAGAACCATCTTCCTGTTTCATATAATCAGTGGGTCTTCTTTATGCCTCTGTCTCAAACTAGATTCCAATAGCTGCTGGGGGCCCAACCAAAGCTAACCTGTGAGTAAGTTCAAGTAGGATAGTTGCTCAAGTGGGCCCTCGTGGTCACAGCATTGCAAAATAAAGAAGAAGGTGTTATTGTTATGCTTGTAATACCTGCAGGAAAAACAGTAGCCCATGCAGTGTAAACGCTCTGTCCCCGTCACTGAATAATAGAAAGTAAAGCTGTAATTGTAATTGAGGTTGCCTTTGGGCCAGTGGACTGTTCATTCAACCTTTGTTCATCTATCCTGAGTCACACTCTTTCGCTCACTGACTGCTTAGCCTGCCCTCACCAGTGAGAACCCAGTTCCTCACCAGTGGGAACAGCTAAAGATTTTAATGTCCAAGGCTACTATGATTCTGGAGCGACAGTTTCTCCAGTGGCAAAATAAAACTCTCTTCATCTGTACCCTAAAATAGTTAGTGAGTTTAATTGTAAGCTACTTTCATTTTCTCATCAAAGTGATTCTTACTAATCTAAGTAAATTCTCCCTTTGTTCAGATTAGTTCCTACAGCAGTTAATCCATAAGAACCCAAAGAATATTCCTCATGAGATGGTTTAGGGCCACACTTTTTTTTTTTTTTTGAGGCAGAGCCTCAAGCTGTCACCCTGGACAGAGTGCCATGGCATCACAGCTCACAGCAACCTCCAATTCCTGAGCTCAAGCGAGTCTCCTGCCTCCACCTCCCAAGTAGCTGGGACTACAGGCACCCGCCACAACACCCGGCCATTTTTTGGTTGCAGCCATCATTGTTGTTTGGCGGGCCCTGGCTGGATTCGAACCCGCCAGCTCAGGTGTACGTGGCTGGCGCCTTAGCCACTGGAGGCACAGGCGCCGAGCCCAGGGCCACACTTTTACCAAAAGCTCTAAGGGAGGACCTGAGGCTACCACATTAAGTTCTAGTGCCATCTTGCTTAGCTGTTCTATGGAATTTACTTGAGAAGTTGACTTTTTTGTCTGTTTTAAGATGAACAAGGAGATAGCGTTGCGGGAGTCAAACATTTTAACATACGTTGCCATTGAGCTTCTTCTTGGCTGCTGGTAGTGCAGTGGGGGTAGAGAGATACTGACCTCCCCATCCCAAGCATGGTCCTGCCCGGGAACCTGTTAGAAATATGGGCTCTCAAGCTCCACCTAGCAACAACTGGATTACGATGTGCTTTTAACCAGATGTGGAGACTCCTATGGAGGGTGAAGTTAGACGGCACTGCTGGAAACAGTCTGAAGTCTGCTCCGATCATCTCAGCCTCGGTGCTTGGATGTCACGGTCTTGCTCTGCCAGCCCAGACTCTCTGGCAGGCTCTGCATCCAGACCGTAAGCTACTTCTGCACCTGGTCTATAGCTCGCACAGGGGCAAAGCTGCACCTTGGACTTCTGTCTGCTGAGCCGCCGGGCTGCATGGCCCCTGCCTTTGACGTAGGCCGGTGTAGTGCTGTGCTGCCCCGAGTGGCTGGTGCACAGACTGCCACAGTGTTCGAGCTGGTCAGCAGCACATCCGTGGCTGTAATTGTTCTGTGAAGCACAGTGTGTTCACTCAACTGGCAAAGGAGTCTGAACAGGTTGAATATTAAATGAGTCACTTCCATGGTGAAAACCATCATGCTCTTAACATTCTTATTTTGTTTTTCATTAATACTTGGTTAGAGGTGCGTGCAATAGTGAGGTGGGATCTGCCTGCCTGTCAATCCCATCTGTGATTTCTGTGGCACACGACCTTTGAGGTCAGACTTCATGGTATGTGAAATATTGCCAGGAACCCCAGAAACAAGAGCGCTCTTTCCTTATGACACTTCATGTTGACTTATTTATCTAAATAATGAGGCAAACGTTTTTAACTTTGTTAACCCATATTTTGCTAATAAAAGAGTTATTAAGAACTCTAACTCAAGGACAAATGACAAAAGATGATTCCTGGAGTTAGGGGATTACCCTCTGTAAGTCTCACTTGAGGTCTGCTTCCTGCACAGTGAGACGTGGCCGTGACTTCTGAGGCATTCATCTTGTTTCAAAAGGCTGCGCCCTGCACTTGGGCCAAAGTTGCCTTGGAACAATAGAGACCTCCCAATCAGGAAAGAAAGGGATGGGTTTTCTGGGGAAGAGAGGGATACGCAGGTGCAGGAGGGGTGGTTCAAAGGAGCCCAGACATGAAAAAAGGAAAATTTTATCTCCTGACATGGCTTAGAATGGCCAGTATATGTTGATTGTAAGAAGACTGGCATTCAGCCACTTTTATTCCTGTGTTTAAATCTCTAAAGACAATGGCACCCACTTAGAGCCTGCCCTTGGGGCCATATGCCTCACTACCACCTCTTCCTTTCCTTGGGATGATGCCCTGGCAGAGACACATCTTCACTAGTTTTAAGAGGTTACACGTAATCGTAATTGGTGTCTCAAACCCATGCTCTCAGGCAAAAGCAAGAAATGATTGGGACATATTGTAAGTTAACAGTCTTCTTCTGATGCCTTTACTTTGGGATTATGGGTTTTGACATTTACATTATTTTGGCTGGTGTAGTAGGCAAAATATGTACAATACAAACTTTTGCCAGAAAGGTCCACACCCTGATCTCCTCAACCCATGAGGATATACGTGGAAGAGGGGAGTAAAGACAGCTACGGGATGAAAGCACCGAACAGCAGGTGGGAAGAGCATCCTGCTTTACGCACATGTGCCCGGTGTATTCCAAGGGGTCTTTAAAAGTGGAAAAAGGAGGCAGAAGGAAACAATCAGAGCCACAGCCGAGGGAGGATGGTTAGAGAGGTGTCATTCTTGCTGGAAATGAAAGGGGCCTTCAGCTGCGGCTTCCTCTGGGCTGCCTCTGTCTTGAGCTGCAAAAGGTCAAGGGAATGGAGCGTTCAGAAGTAAAACAATCCACCTGACACCTTGAGATTAGCCCGTGAGACCCACTCAGCTTTCTGCCCTGCAGAAATGTGAGATAATCGCTTGCATTTTTGGAGTCTATAAGTTTAATAATACCGATAACTTAATGGTAGTAATAGAAAACTAATACAGTCAGTAATGTAAAAATTGATAAGAGTATTGAGAGCCTGATAGAGCAAAGTTCTGGCTTTGCATCTAACTAGGAATGGGCCCTGGTAAATGTCCTCAGCCTTGCTTTTTCTGTAGCATGTATGTGATAATCCTTACCTTACCAGGTGGTTGAGATTTAGATAAGAAGACGCATGTCAAATGTCTGGGATAAGGCCTGTCACGTTGAGGCCGCTTAAACATCTCGTTTTGTTTTTATTCCTTTCTGCTCGCACAATCTGGTGGTCTTTTTAGTGACTGGCTCTGCGTCACTACGGTTCCCACTAACTGGCCGTGCTGATGACAGGCATTCCTGGACACTGTGTTCCTCTGTGGGCCGTGTCGTCATCTGTCAGTCGCTAGGGTTCCTGTTACCACTGGATGGTTTCAGATGGATCGGGTAGATTGTCTTGGAGGACACATCATGAACGCTCATATGTTTTGGCGAATGACAAACTATTTCTCCTACACCTTTGTCTTTGTACGTTCCACTCCGCTGTTCCAAACTGACCAAGTAGATCCATTGGGAGGGGCACACTAATTTATTTGATTAGATATTTGTCAATGTTTTTTAGGAAAAATGAGGTGTCAGTCGACTGTATCATTATGTGCCCTTCCTAACAAAAAGCATTAGGAAGGAGCCTGAATACTTTTATCAAAATGTATTAGTATATAGTAACAAATTTTTCTCTTTGCCCTTTAAATAAGAGAAATCTCTTCTACAGATATTCCCTTTATAACTCTTTTAACAAAGGAGAAAGTATTTCTAACTGCCCAACAGACTTCAAGATGATCTTGACAGCCTCCGTGGCCAAATTATCATATTAATTTGAGCTTTATGACACTTCTGGTTCACTCACTCTGTTCTGTACTGAGAAACAAATCCTGTACTTCTTGAGCAAATATAGAAAGCAGTTATGATGTCCCAGTTCATCTTTTCAGTTTCACCCTACCACAAGGAGCCACACAAAGCTGAGAGCAGCCGACACATAGTACTTTCAACTCTATTTTCATTAAGCGCCTTATGAACAAACAAATTTCCAGACTGTGTAGAATTACATAACCAAAACAGCTATTGGGATGGTGTCTCTCTTAAAACGGGTACAAGCATTTCTTATTCCTGATTTCCTAAGAGTCCTCTGTTAGTGAGTATAAGAACTGTGATTTGACCCTCCTTGCATCCTAACAAGTCTGTTACGTGAATACTGGAGGAAGACACGAGACTCCGGGATCCGAGATGAAGGATAGAGTGTGGCTATCATGATAGCAGGAGCAGAATATTCAGCACTTATGCCAATTCCCTAGATCTTATTTCCCATGGGTTAAAGGAAAGAAAACTAGACGATACCAACTTATAGTAGGGAGGTGAGAGCTGAGTTTAGCTAGTCCAAAAATTTTATAATGAGCAGAAAGCTTACTGCTGATCTTTGCTACAGAGAAATACTTCATTGTTGTATACTGTACAGTTACAAAGGAACTCTTTCTTCGATATGCTGACATTATCTCTACCTTCCAATGGATGTTGACTGTACAAACATTCTTGAAACAACAGCCTGGAACGGAGGTCTGATCTTCTGTGCACAAGACGTGCAGAAGCAGCAGAGGCCAGAAAGAATTCTTTCCCTGCAGAGGGTTTCTTAGATGTAAATAAATAATTTCTTATGTTGCTGAGAATGGTGCGTTATGAAACATTACCATAGGTAAATAAGAAGGATTTGCTTCGTGTGCCCAGAAGAGTACAGGTTTCAGTTCTGTAATCAACCTGTTTAGATCAACCAGGTTAAAATGTAAAGCATTTTTTAAAAAAATGTCACAAATATGTGTATTTAGCTGGGCAGGTTATAGGGATGGGGAGGACAGAGGGGAGAATGTGTGACCTCATCTGAAAGCCTTACCTTTTCTCTTGTACTTTGCTACCCATTTCGGTGTTGCTGGTCAGCCAGGAAAGGGATCCAGGAAAGGTCTAGAGCAGCAGTTCTCAACCGGTGGGTTGCAACCCCCTTTTTAACAATGAAAACACGGCACACCTGTGGCTCAAAGGAGTAGGGCACCAGCCCCGTATGCCGGAGGTGGTGGGTTCAAACCCAGCCCCGGCTAAAAACCGCAAAACCAACCAACCAAACAACAGCAACAACAACAGCAAAACAATGAAAATACTTGCGGCATTAGGAAGGTTGAGAACCACTGGTCTAGACTCTGAGAATGAGAGACAGTCAAGAAAGCTTCCAGAGGCTGAAGTTGTCAAATTTTATCAGACCTAGTTTGGGAGCATCACATAATCAGGTCTTCAGCCAACAGGGTCGTTGGTAACCAGACAGGGTCGTTGGCCCCCTTGCTGTTTCAGGAACATACAGGATCTGGACCCACTTCAGGCCCTCTGTGTTGGGTGTGATACGTACGTTCTTCCCCCAGGTCCCCACTTCCTTCAAGCCTTTGTCAAATGTCACCTGTCTGTGCCACACCCTGAACCACAGTCACCTGCACACGCACATAACACCCCTCGCACACACACAGGGCATTCAACGCAACACACCTGCCCTGCTCTATTTTAACATCTTCCAACACGCCATCTCATGTATGAACAGAATGTAAGATCCACAGGCGGAGATTACTGTCTGCTTTACTTCTTGATATTTCCTGACCGCCAAATCAGTGCCTGGTTGTGTATGTAAAGAAATATTTTGAATAGTTGCTGAATCATGCCTGGAGGAATGTTCGTATTGACATTGTTCGTTGTGATTTGCCTTGCTCCTTGGAAGATAGGCCCTACTCATTTGGGGTTCAGGATAGCAAGGCTGGGTTGGAGCCTCTATTTGCGGGTGTTAAATAATAACAAATGAACGGAACACAGCGGCGGTGACCCCGCTGATGGTGAGAATGAATCACATTGATTTAGAGCTTCGCTTCTACCTTTTCCGTGTGGGTGTGGGTCTGTGGAATTCCCCTCAGTGTCAGAGTGATGGATTATCCCCATTCCTTCTAGGAAAATGGCTATTCCATCTTAATGTGGGCTTTTAGAAATGAAAAATAACACCTGCTACAATCAACTTTTAATTATCTACACTAATGGAGTGCTGATGCTAAAGAAATAATCCCCAAATCATTTACATTGGACTTCAGGATGCAACCCGGGGCTCGTGTTCAAGAAAGCACATTAAAACGTCAGAAGCAGCCTGGGATGGGAGCCCCAACCCTGGGAGATGGGGAGCTGGGTCTGGTGGAGGCTCAGTGTTAGGGCTTGAATTGTGTTCCCCCAGCCCCCAGGAGCTCAGAAAGTGACCTCATTTGGAGACAGTGTCATGATAAAGGTAATCAAGTGAAGATGAGAACATCTGGGTGGGACCTGATCCAATATGAGTAGCATTTTTATAAAAAGGAGAAATTTAGTCTGAGAGGCAGTTGCACGTGCAGAAAGAATGCCATGTAAGGCCTGGAGTTACGTTGCTACAAGACCAAGAACCACAGATGCTAGCAGAGGGGCCTGGAACGGGCTGGTCTTCCCTACCCCCCAGAGGAAGCAGGTCCTGTACACGCCTGATCTTGGAATTCCAGCCTCCAGGACAAAAGTTTCTGTTGTTTGAGCCCCGTGTTCACGGTGCTGTGTCGTGACAGCCCTCGGAGATCAGTGTGCGTGGGGACTCACCTCTTTAGTGTCCGTGTGGCCTGTGGTCCCTTCTCATTTTCCAGCCTCTGTTTCCTTGTTTCCTCCTGAAGCAGAAACCAAGCCCCTTGCTGGTTGAGGGCCCTGGGATGCAAGTTTCCCATGAGAAATCCCCATGGCTCTGCTTGCCCCAGTGTGGCAGTAACCCCCTCCCACCATGGCATCCTGTGTATCAGGTACTGACCCTCCGAGAGAGCTTCATGCACCCTCTGAAAGCAGGTAGAATGCACGTAGAAATGCCTGTCTTCACATTTAAGAGTTTACCTTTTACCCGTCTCTGGAGAACTCCCAGGGTTTTCACATTTCATGCTGAATAGCAAGAAGAGCATGTGGTTCTGTGATAATCCCACTCTCTCTGCCTCTCTCTGCAGAATCCACTGTGCCCAGCCCGTCCCACCCTACTCCAACGTAGTGAGAAGACCAGGTGGGGGACCCGCAGACGCCGGCACAGTGGATCCAGCCCTTAGGCACCGTGTGGTCACAGCGCGGCTGTAACTTTACTTTCCCTGGCGCCGTCGCGTTCAAAACTGCCACCCCCACGGAGTGCTTCACATTGCTTTGTTTAATATTTGGAGTAAAAGCGGGCGGTGCGTGTAGGGTTTGCCCCCAAAATGTAAAAACAAGAGGTCATACCAATGGAGAATTCTGCTGCAAAGCCTTGGTATTTGGGACACATGTTTAAAATAGTCACCTCCTTTGTGGTTTAGCTTCTCTCTGTACTTCTTTGAATAAAGATGCAATGCCCGATAGATGATGCTGCACGTATGGGAGTTACTCTCCAGAAGAAAAGACACCCTAGACAGTTGTTCACTGAAAGAAAACGTTTCCCAGTGTTCTGATAAAGTCACTGACGATGAGCATAGCTCATTTCTGGGAAAGAACTAGAAGGACCGGTTTATCTATGTATAAATCATTTAATACCATCTAATACTGCTTCAGTGACATTTTACCATCATCACTGCCGTTATCAGCAGTGTTTCCAGTCACACTTCGGACTTGGAGAGATTATTTCTTTGGGTACCAGGATTTTCTGGTAAGAAAGCAGGAGACAGGCATCACAAGCCCCGGCGCTCCAAAAATAGGTCCACACCAAAGCGCGTGGGTTCTGGCACGTAGTCAAAGCCTGTTTGTACCGGACGTAATTCTAATATATTGACTTGTTTGGTTTACCAATTCACATTAGAAGCTAACAGTACAGAACAAGAACCAGAAAATCCATTAAAAGGGAATGAAAGAAGAAAAAGGCATAACAATAGCAGGGCATTAAGCGTGGTCACAGACAACCTTCAGAACCACAGTGGTCTTTGAGAGCATCCGCTGGCAGCACGCAGTCCCTGAGAGTTATAACTGTGACCTTGACTTCCTAGGACAGGCATTGAACATTATGTTTCACAAGTTAGAGCTGTGTAGTATATTTATGAAAGATATTCTATGCAAAGCCATTGATTTGATGTTAATATTGCCAGTTAAGAGGATTAGAGGATTCTTGAACAACTTGGTGATATACAAGTCCTTATTCTCTGGTAATACCAGATGAGAATTTTCATGTTAGTGCCTGTACAAAGAATATACAATAAAAACAATGAGTGTGTATGACGTGTGTATGTGAGTATATGTGAGTGTGTGTATGTGTATGTGAGAGTGTGTGTGTTTATGAGAATGTGTGTGTGAGGGTATGAAGTGTGTGAGTGTGTGAGTATATGTGTGTGTGAGTGTGCAAGTTTGTGTATGTGTGAAAGTGTGTGAGTGTATGTATGAGTGTGTATGGGTGTGTGTATGTGTGTGAGTGTATATATGAATGTGTATGGGTGAGTGTGTGTGTGTGAGTGTATATATGAGTGTGTATGGGTGAGTGTATGGGTGAGTGTGTGTGTGTATGTGTCTATGAGAGTGTGTGTATGAGTGTGTGAGTGTGTGTATGTGTGTGAATGTGAAGTGTGTGTGTATGTCTAAGAGAGTGTATGAGTGTGTATGTGTGTGTGAAGTGTGTGTGTATGCATCTATGAGAGTGTGTGTGAGTGTATTTATGAGTGTGGGTGTGTATGTGAGAGTGTGTGTATACATCTATGAGTGTGAATGGGTGTGTGTATGTGCATGAGTATATGTACGAGTGTGTATGGGTGTGTGTGAAGTGTGTGTATGCATCTGTGAGAGTGTGTGTGTGTGTGTCAGTGTGTGTATGAGTGTGTATGGGTGAGTGTGTGTATGTGTGTGAGTGTATGTATGAGTGTGTATATGCATCTATGAGTGTGTGTATGTGTGTGTGAGTGTATGTATGTGTATGGGCGAGTGCGTGTATGTGTGTGAGTGTATGTACGAGTGTGTATGGGCAAGTGCGTGTATGTGCGTGAGTGTATGGGTGAGTGTGCATGTATGTGTGTGTGCATCTGTGAGAGTGTGTGTATGAGTGTGTATGGATGAGTGTATGTGTGAGTGTATGTATAAGTGTGTATGGGTGATTGTGCATGGATGTGTGTGTATGCATCTATGAGTGTGTGTGCATGAGTGTATATATGAGTGTGTATGGGTGAGTGTATGTACAAGTGTGTATTGGTGTGTGTGTGTGAAGTATGTGTATGCATCTATGAGAGTGTGTGTGTGAGTGTATGTATGAGTGTGTATGGGTGATTGTGCATGTGTGTA
>CAUYON010184747.1:0-13574 GCA_963573935.1 Arctocebus calabarensis
CTGATTTTTTTTTTCTTTTTTCTTTTTTGAGACAGAGCGTCAAGCTGTTACCCTGGGTGCCGGTGTCACAGCTCATAGCAACCTCAAACTCTTGGGCTTAAGCGATTCTCTTGCCTCAGCCTCCCAAGTAGCTGGGACTACATGTGCCTGCCACAATGCCTGGCTATTTTTTTTTCTTTTTTTTGGCCATTGTTTTAGCTGGCCCAGGCCAGTTTTGAACCCGCTGGCCTCTTAGTATAGGACCAGCACCCTACCCACTGAGCTACAGGCACCACCCCATTGCCTGATTTTTTTTTTTTTTTGAGACAGAGCCTCAAGCTGTCACCCTGGATAGAGTGCTGTGGCATCACAGCTCACAGCAACCTCCAATTCCTGGGCTCAAGCGAGTCTCCTGCCTCAGCCTCCCAAGTAGCTGGGACTACAGGTGCCCGCCACAACGCCTGGCCATTTTTTGGTTGCAGCCATCATTGTTGTTTGGCGGGCCCGGGCTGGATTCGAACCTGCCAGCTCAGGTGTACGTGGCTGGCACCTTAGCCTGTTGAGCCACAGGTGACGAGCCATATTGCCTGATTTTTTAAGTGAAGTATTTGTGGGACCTGGCCGTGCTCATGTATATATCTGAACATCACCTATGGCTGCTGTCATGCTACTGTGGCAGAGTTAAGGAGTTGCAACAAAGACTATATGGCCCTAAAGATCTACAATATTGCTCTTTTCCCTCTCAGCCCCTCTCTCTCCCATATCTATCTATCTATCTCTCCTCTCTCCCCCTTTCTCTCCCCTTCTCTTTCCCTCTCTGTCTCCTCCCTGCCTTAATGCTGCCCTGCAGCATCCCCTGCCAATAAAGACCTTTCGTACAAAAAAAAAAAAAAATCTAAAATATTTGCCCTTTGGCCATATACAGGAAAAGTTTACCAATCCTTATCTTTGCATCCCTCACAGTGCTTTGGACAGTGTCTTGAGTGTAGATGGGACAGACTTGGGGCTTCCATCAAGTGGGGACATACTCCCCTGGGAAGATTATAGTACAGGAGCCAAGAGAGTCCTGCAAGAGCAGATAGGAAAGTCACACCAAGAGCTGACATCTTCAGTGGGCAAGGCCAAAGTCCAGGTGTCCAGGTTAACCCTTTAGGCAAAATGGGATATCTTACTGCTGAAGGCACTTTTTTTTTTTTTTTTTTTTTGTGGGGAGGGTGACCATCACCCCCTGATATCCTGCCTATCATGGTGGCCAGCTACGGGTCCTAGATTACCTATTGTCTCCTCTGTCTTTGCTCTTAATATCCTTTTGTTCCTCTTGGGAAGGAATGTTTGAATGAGGACGGATAGCCCCAGGGTTGCCACTTCCTGAGCACTCACTTGTGCAGACACTGCTGTGCACTGCTGTGTGTGCTCTCAGGGCCCCTTCTCTCCAGTCCTGTGGGTTGATTTTTTTTTTTGTAGAGACAGAGTCTTACTTTATCACCCTCGGTAGAGTGCCATGGCGTCACACAGCTCACAGCAGCCTCCAACTCCTGGGCTTAGGTGATTCTCTTGCCTCAGACTCCTGAGTAGCCGGGACTACAGGCTGGGTTTTTTTGTTTGTTTGTTTGTTTTTTGCAGGTTTTGGCCGGGGCTGGGTTTGAACCCGCCACCTCCAGCATATGGGGCCAGCGCCCTACCCTTTTGAGCCACAGGCACTGCCTGGGTTTTGTTTTTGTTTTAATCATTACAGAGGTGGGAGTCTAGGCTCAGAGAAATTAAGCAACTTCCTAAAGGTCACACAGCTGGCAAGTGACAGAACTGGGAATGCAGCATGAGTCTCTCTGACTTGTGTAACCTCTTTAGCACACTTGTCTTCAGCCTGGAAGCTGAGCAAGATGAGGGAGGTAGGAGACTGTGTTCTAATCTGAACTTCATCGCAACACTTGCCTAACCCTGGATAAGTGACTTCATCTCTCTTCATAGAGCAAGAAAGGGAAGCTGTCCTGGTGAGGCCAGCAGTGACCCGGAAGTTAGGAGACCTCTGCCAGGCTGAATACCCCTTAGGTTCTCTTGTCAGGGACAGTCATGTCACCTTTCTGAGACCCAGGAGCAAAAGGAGGGTTCAGGATACACATGCCTGCAGCACTCAGGGGTGTGGCTCCCCTTGGCAGCACATTAGAATCACAGAGGGCTCTGTTAGCCTCTCTGAGCATGCAGGCCAGGCCTCAAGGATTTTACCAAAGCTCTTGGTGGGACAAGAACGCTGGCTCTAAGGATGCCAGCCTTCGAGACTTCTGGGATGGTATGGCCGTGTGCATGACACGCTGGCATTGTTCCTGGATCTGAAAGCCCCTCCACAGCAGGCTGGTGGCCCCAGCCCCACAGCCACCAGGCAGCTTCCCCCTCTTCTTTCCTCCCCTCCCTTCCAGGCAGGGCAGCCCAAGCTGCCAGCTGCTAGCAAGGCCTATTGTTCAGCAGTGACAAGAAATGGCTGTGGAGCACAGGCCTGGAGAAGGCTGGAGGAGGGGGGGAGGGGAGGGGCGAGCTGGGAAATGTCTCCCAACACCAGCTTCCCCCGGGGGATTTGGCCCGCATGCCTGGGAGAAGTCAGAGAGTCTGTCCCCTCTCTCCTTAGGGTCTAACAGACTTTTACTTTCCAGTTCGGGATGTGATTATGGGTGGAAGTGTGTGGCACTGTTTTCGTGTGTCAGCTTGGGGAGTCAGGCAGCCTGCAGCAAAGGATTTATGGTCACTCATCTCCCAGCTGAGTGCCTGAAAGCGGTGCCAGGTGGCCAAGTGCTTTTGAAATGCTATTCCGAGTCAATCCAATCCAGACTCTTCTTGGGCCTGGAGAGGCTGCAGCCGGGATGATGATGATGATGATGATCCTTGACAGTTGCTTAGAGCTTAGTGGCACAAGATGCTCTTCACATACGTTTGCTCTATTTGATTCTCGTGATGATTCTGGACTGAGTTGATGGGGGGTTGGGCAAGCAGGCCTGAGGAAACTAAGGTGCAAAGAGGGGCGCAAAGAAACTAGGTGAGGCTCAAATTCTGGACATTCCCTTTATCATCCCGAGGGGGCAGTGGGGGATGAGGCTTCAGGGCTTAAAGAAATTGGCCAGTGCGATAAAAGTGAGACTCTGTCTCTACAAAAAAAAAAAAAAAAAAGCTTAAAAAGGCTCGGTGCATGGCTCGGTGCCTGTGTCTCAGCGGGCTAAGGCGCCAGCCACGTACACCTGAGCTGGCGAGTTCAAATCCAGCCTGGGCCCGCCAAACAACCATCAACCAAAAAATGGCCGGGCATCGTGGCGGGCGCCTGTGGTCCCAGCTACTTGGGAGGTGGAAGCAGGAGACTCACTTGAGCCCAGGAATTGGAGGTTGCTGTGAGCTGTGATGCCACGGCACTCTATCCAGGGTGACAGCTTGAGGCTCTGTCTCAAAAAAAAAGCTCAGTGCCTGTGACTAAATGGGCTAAGGTGCTAGCAACGTGCACCTGGGCTGGAGGGTTCGAATCCAGCCCAGGCCCACCAAACAACAGTGACGGCTGCAACCGAAAAATGGCCGGGCATCGTGGCGGGCGCCTGTAGTCCCAGCTACTTGGGAGGTGGAAGCAGGAGACTCGCTTGAGCCCAGGAATTGGAGGTTGCTGTGATCTGTGATGCCACGGTGCTCTGTCCAGGGTGACAACTTGAGGCTCTGTCTCAAAAAAAAAAGAAAGAAAAGAAAGAAATTGGCCAGAAATTTATTTATGAAGAAATAAAGATCCTAGCAAGCGAGGGAGCCAGGAGTCACATATCCCTCTTGGCACTTTGTAACAGGGGCTTGGTGGGAACCAAGCTATTCAGCGCTTTGTTTCTGTCCCGTCTGTCTCTGAGGCCCTCTCTCCTCCTGGCCCAACAAACACACTCAGAGTTGAAGGGGCAGGAGTAGCTCACCTAGGGGATCACTGCCTTGTCCATGGCGTTGTCCCAAACATTCTTCCTCAGAAACAGGCACTTGCAGTGTTAGCTCGGCTTTGAGAAAGGCCATGTCCCCCTCCAGCCAGACTGCTGCCCCTTTGCCTTGCCAGTGCAGAAATCCTATAGGTGCCAAGCTGTCCCCCACAATCTCCGAGTCTCTCTGCCTTTTTCTCCCTTCTCCGCCCTTGTGGCCTCCCAGTCAGTCTCTCTCTGTCTCTGTCTTTCTTCAGGCTTTGTTGTCCCAGAGCAGCTGAGTCTGACCTTAGGAGCTGGGTGACACAAGATCCCTGCCCTCTTGAGGCTTTGGTTTTCCAGGTCTGACGTGTTGTGCTTGGCTCCAGCTCCCGTGCTTTGAGGCTTCATGAGGCTGGGTGGTTCTGGGCTCAGGTTCATTAAAGTCTAGGGACCTCTGAGTCACTTCCTGGGGTGCTCACCCACTAGTCCAGGACTTCAGTGTTGCAGGCTCAATTGAGGTAGAGGTTGTCTATCTGTTTTCCAGGGTGGCCTGAGCAGCCCTTCCTGGCTGTATGTAGCTGTCCTGCAGGTATGGAGGGAGATTCTAGCAGACAGGCTGCCTGGGTTGGCTGAGCTGGGGATGCCAGCTCCTAGGGGAGTGTGCTCTGAGGAGGAATGTCTGGGAAGACGACGGAAGCCTGTGGTGCTGGCAAGGAGTAGGCTGCAAAGTTTTGAGTCATTTGTTCTAAGTGGTCTCAAACAGCATATGTGATGCAAGCAGGGGACCCTGCAAGGGCTGGGGGCCTGTCCCTTCAGGGAGATTGAGTGGAGGAGACTACTTTTGTAAAGTACTTGGTCTTGACAGAAATTGTGGGCCCTGAGCTGGGCTCTCTCTGGTCATTTCTCACTGATCTAGAAAGGGAAATTAGTGCCCAGAAATGTTAGGCAAGTTGTCCAAAGCAGGGAAAGAGGTGAGGAAACTTCACCCCAAAATATGACTCCTTAATAAACCATATTTTGAATTAGGCCAGGTACAGTGGCTCACGCCTGTAATCCTAGCACTCTAGGAGGCTGAGGTGGATGTATTGCTTGAGCTCAGGAGTTCAAGACCAGCCTGAGCAAGAGTGAGACCCTGTCTCTATTAAAAATAGAAAAACTAGCTAGGTGTTGTGGCTTATGCCTGTAGTCCCAGCTAACTCATGAGGTGGAGGCAAGAGGATTGCTCAAACCCTAGAGTTTAAGGTGGCTGCGAGCTAGGATGATGCTGTGTCACTCAACCCAGGGTGACACAGTGAGACCAGATCTCAATAAAAAAAAAGAAGAAAGAGTATTTTCAATTAAAGGCCCTTAAAAATCAACAGGTCTTGCAAGAGGCTTTCCCTCTGTCTTCACAAAACCAGACCCATCAAAAAGACAATTAAGGCTCAGCCCCTGTAGCTCAAACAGCTATGGCACCAGCCACATACACCAGAGCTGGTGGGTTCAAATCCAGCCCGGGCCTCTAGCCCGGGCTTGCCAAACAACAATGACAACTACAACCAAAAAATAGACAGGCATTGTGGTGGACACCTGTAGTCCCAGCTACTTGGTAGGCTGAGGCAAGAGAATCGCTTAAGCCCAGGAGTTGGAGGTTGTTGTGAGCTGTTATGTCACATCACTCCACCCAGGGCTACAGCTTGAGGCTCTGTCTCAAAAAAAAAGAACAATTGACTTCCCATCCCCATCCTTCCCTGTTACCTCAATATATTGCAGGAAAGAAGCAAAAATGCAACCAGACCTGGCTCAAATTATTTTAAATATAATACCTGTCTCTCAGGTTAATTTAGTTCCAAAGTGAATCATTTGGAAGTCAATCTGTTTTCCCATATCCATTCATTTTCCGAAGTATCTATCTATCCTCCCTAGTAAGCACTTATTGCATTTAATAGAATCACCTGTGTGCCTCATTCCCCCCCCCCCCCTTCCCTCTAACATGAGAGTATTTAAACTTCTGGACCCCATCAGGATATGGAGTAGTCACTGTGATTCTTCCCGTGCACTTATTTCTCTTATTAATCTGCCTCATTGTGAGATGATCTTTCAGTGAACCTTCCCAGGCAAAGGGGAAGTTTCCTCCCACCACGCAATGGCACAGCTGGTCCCTGGGAGCTGGAACTAAGTACCCCCATGGGATTGTCCTTCCACAAGGACACACTCCCCTGCTGTCCAGGGGACCCAGGCTACACTGGGTTAGAAAACTCACTGTGAACCCTGGCTGGCTCAGGGTTGGCTCAGAGAAGAATGAGGGACCAGGCACACTTTCTGGTCCCTAAATCCTAGAAGTTGGTGCCCCCAGCCTGCTGGGTCCCTCAGCATGGCTGGAGCTGGCTGGTCAAGAGAGGATCTGTGGGAGGGAGATGGGCTCACACCACTGAGGTTGATCCCCGAGGGAAACAGATGACTTGTGGCTAATGGCCAGTAGTAGCGGGAAGACCAGCTGGGGCAGCTGCAGGTTGGGACACCCCTGTGAGTCCTTGGCTCTTACATACAACTACCCTTTACTGACTCATTCTCCTGTGTTCCTCATCACAGTGCTGTGGTGTTAGCCTCAAACTCCTGGGTTCAAGCGATGCTCCTGCCTGAGCCCTCTGAGCAGCTGGGACTACAGGCACCCACCATGCCCAGCACATTTTTCTATATTCATTAGAGACAGGGTCTCGCTCTTCTTGCTCAGGCTGGGCTGGAGCTCCTGAGCTCAGGTGATCCATCCGCCTCGACCTCCCAGAGTTTTAGGATTACAGGCATGCGCCACCGCGGCTGCCCATCTAAAGTCATTCTTGACTCTCCCCCCCTTCCCACCTGTACCTTCTCCATCCGCAAACCTCGCTTACTCTGCCTTCCAGACAGATGCATGATCCTTTGGCACCCCCACCGCCCCATCACCTCTCACCAGGATTTGCATGACAGCCTCCTAGATGATCTTCATGCTCTCATTGGTTTTTGAATGTTTGTCCTCAACAGAGCACCCAGAGTGACACTGGAGATATACATTCGTCCTGAGTTTCCTAATATAAGCACCTGGGGACCTTGTGACAATGAGGATCCGAGTTCAGCAGGTTTGCAGTGGGTCTCAGAGACTGCATGTCTGCATGTCCAGGTAACAGTGATCCAAGGGGGAGATTTGGGAGTCTTGTGCTCCAACCCGTCCACTGGCTTTCTTGGAATAAAATCCACAGTTCTTGTCATGGTCTTTGTGGCCCCAGCAGCTTATCACATCCTGCACCTCCCCTCTTCCCCACTCATTTCATCCCAGCCACACCAGCCTTCTTGCTGTTTCCCGCCTTGTCCCTGCTCACCCTGCCTGGCACACCCTCTCCCTTCTCCCGGGTCTGCCTCACAGTCAGTCACTAGCTCCTTCCCTATCTTCTTGTTCTTCGTTGCAGGCATCACTTCCTCATAGTACATCTCACCGTATTTAGTTGATGACTGTGTCTCCTTCATTTAATTGTAGAGCTGGGGAGGGCTGGAGTGTGTGTGTATGTGTCCCCAGACCTGGCAGAGGGGCACCTGCTGGGAGCCACCTGCTGAAGGAAGGAATGGGAGGATTAGATCCTAAGAGTGTCTGCCTTCTGTACTCTACAGCCTTATTTCCCAGCAGGAGGATAGGGCATGGGGCTGAGAAATCATGGTGGCGGGTATTTCCCAATCTCTTCCTGTGTCTGCCATGCGCTGAGGGTTTTTCATGAAATATCTCATTACGCTTCTCCATCCCAGGGAGGTAGGCTCTGTCATCACCAGCTCCCCATGGGAGTGGCCTCCTGTGCTACCCCACAGTTAGTAGAGCTCCCTCCTCTCTGCCCCTGGTCAGTGGTCTGACTTCCTTGCCCTGTCATGTCTTAGAGCCAACGTGTGGGCAACTGGCAGGGAGGAAGAGCATCTAGAACCCTCCTAGACCTAAGCACTTGTATAATCTAGCCCCTCCCCACTCAGGGAGCACTAGGACCCCGGTGAGGGTTGGGAGGGGTGAGAAAAGGGAGGAGAAAGGAGGTCAGATAATTTCCTTTTTTCATTTTTTCTAATAAGACTAAATGTATTTGATACCCTAGTTAAAGTGTTGATTATTATAAGTATCCAACAGTATAAGAAATACAAAACAGATCGGTAGATTTTTAAAGTATTAATATAAAGTACATGACTGCATACAGTATATAATTGATGGAGACAAGGATTTGTGTGCTGGTCTAGAGAGAGCTAGTTCCCTTTCTTTCCCAAATGAAGTTTCATGCCGTTAGCCTGAGCCCCCACCCCCACCCCACTGAGTGGCACTTGGGGCTCCAGGTGCTCCCTCTAGGCCTTTGGCTGGGAAGATGAGAGGAACTGCTGGCAGCTGGTGCTGAAGGACAGGGGCTGCCTGGCCCTGCCCTGAAGAAGAGGACAGTGGGCTGCAATCTCTTTAAAGTTACTTTTACATGTTTCATTATTAGACTTTGTAAAAAGATCATTTTTAGATTTGTAGAAAAATTGCTAAAATGTACACAATTCCCATTTACCCCTTCTCTCCAGCCCCCTCCCAAATTTATTCTATTGAGTGTCTGTATAGTCACCCCTAAGGTTGCCAAACATAGGGAGAATGGGAAATTGTAGGTAGATGTACCTTTATTTACAAAATATTCATTATGAAAATTTACAAAATAGTTACAAAATATTCTCTACATGTTGGTCACTTTTTTATAACAAGCAATGTATAAGTAAAGGAACATTTAGCTACAATTTCCTATTTTCCCTATGTATGGCAACTTTGTGGACTGTTGGGATAACCTATATTATTAACACTTTGCATTCCTCTGTGTGTATGTGAGAGAGAGAGAGAGAGAGAGAGAGAGAGACACTTGTTATAATTGATGAGCCAATACTGATACATTATTATTTAACTGCAATCCATAGTTGATATCAGAGTTCACTTTTGGCGCTGCATAGGATTTTGACAAACATGTAAGGATGTGTATCCACAATCAGAGTATCATCCACAGTTGTTTCACTGTCCTGAAAATCCCGTTTCTATCCCTCATCCCTCCCCAGGAATCTAAGCAACCTCTGATCTTTTCACTATCTCTAGAGTTTTACCTTTTCCAGAATGTCATATTCCAGGAATCATACAGTATGCAGTCTTTTCAGGTTGGCTTCTTTCACTTAGCAATACACGTCTATAGTTCCTCCATGTCCTTCCATGACTTGATATCTTGATGGCTGTTTTACCCTGAATAATAATTCACTGTTTGGGTAAACCACCCTTTGTTTATCCTTTACCCACCGAAGGATACCTTGGTTGAATGAATAAACATTTATGTGCAGGGTTTTGTGTGAACATAAATTTTCAACTCATTAGAGTAAATATCTAAAAGAGTAATGCCAGGATTATATGGTAAGAATGTTTTTAACTTTGCAAGAAACTGCCAAACTGCCTTCCAAAGTGACTCTACCATTTTGCATTCCCCAAGTAGGGCTCTCATTTAGCAACGAATGAATGAGTGTCCCGTTGCTCCTCATCCACTTTCAGCATTTGATGTTGTCAGTGTTTTGGATTTTTAGTCATCTTAATAGGTATGTAGCAGCACCTCATTGTTATTCTAATTTGCAGTTCCCTAGTGGGTATTACCTTGAGCATCTTTTCATATGTTTATTTGCCATCTGTATGCCTTTACTGAGGTGTCTGTTCAGATCTTTGCCCAGTTTTAATTGAATTGTTTGTTTCTTATTGTTAAGGTGCTCTTTGTGTATTTTGGATACCACTTCTTTGTCAGATACATTTGGGGAATATTTTTTTCCCAGTCTGTGGCTTATCTTTTCATTCTCTTAACAATGTATTCTGCAGAGAAGTTTTTAATTTTAATGAAGTCCAACTTAATTGTTCTTTCTTTCATAGATCATACTTTTGTATTTATATAAAGTCATTACCAAATCCAAGGTCACCTAGATTTCTCCTATGCCATCTAGAATTTTTGTAGTTTCTCATTGTACACTTAGGTCTCTGATCCATTTTGAGTTAAGTTTTGTAAATATGTGAGGTCTATGTCTTGCTTCATTCTCTCTGTATGTGAGTCTGTTCCAGCACCATTTGTTGAAAAGACTGTCTTTGTTAAACTGCCTTTGCTCTTTTGTCAAAGATTAGTTGGATTGTATTTTTGTGGGTCTATTTCTGGGGTATCCTATTTCACTCGTCTATTTGTTTATTCTTTTTTT
This sequence comes from Arctocebus calabarensis, assembly GCA_963573935.1. NCBI lineage: Eukaryota > Metazoa > Chordata > Mammalia > Primates > Lorisidae > Arctocebus > Arctocebus calabarensis. The sequence goes on from CAUYON010184747.1 coordinate 10,101, forward strand.
TTTTTTTTTTTGCAGTTTTTGGCCAGGGCTGAGTTTGAACCCACCACCTCTGGTATTTGGGGCCTGTGCCCTACTCCTTTGAGCCACAGGCGCCACCCTGTTTATTCTTTTTTTCAAGACCATGTTATCTTGATCCCAGTGTCTTTTTTTTTGCAGTTTTTTTGGCTGGGGCTGGGTTTGAACCCGCCACCTCCAGTATATGGGGCCGGTGCCCTACTCCTTTGAGCCACAGGCACCACCAATCCCAGTGTCTTTAGAGAAAGTCCTGAAGTTGGCAGCTCCGGTTCTCTGACTTCGTTTTCTCCTTCAGTGTTATGTTAGCTATTCCGGGTCTTTCACCTCTCCACATAAATTGTAGAATCGCTTTGCCAATAGCCACAAAGTAGCTCACTGAGATTTTGATTGTGATTGAATTGAATTGATTGAATCTATAGATCAAGTTGGATGGAACTGATATCTGAACAATCTTGCTACCCATGAACATGGACTATCTCCTCATTTATTTAGTCCTGTTTTGACTTCTTTCACCAGCATTTTGTAGTTTTTTTGTGCAGACTTTGTAAATGTTTCATTAGATTCATACCAGAGTATTTCTTATTTTGTGTTGCTAATGTAAATGATATTGTGTCTTAATTTCAGATTCCAAAACATGCAATAGTTTAACATTCCAAACATGAATCAGTTTACTTCTTGACCTTCTAAAGTGATTGTTCCCACTGACTATAAAGTCTCACCTCCTTCCCTGACCAGGCCTACCCTCCTGTGTGCCCCCTCACTCAGTGCTCTTCACCTCTATCTTCATGTTACATTGAAACTCTGGAATTCATATTGTGGTTGATGTTTAACCAAAAAAGGTTAAACATCAGTAATTACATGTGGTTCTCCCTACTGCGTCTCCCTCCTCATCCTTCAAATCTCACTTGAAATGCCACCTCCATAGAGAGGCCTTCTCTGGCCACCTCATCCCAACCAGGCACATCACTCTGTTCCTTTCCTCTAGCATTTATTGCCATCTGAAGTCATTTCATTTATTCATTTGCTTCTTTGTTTTTTACCTATATTCCTTCCTCTACCATATAAACCTCCTGACACTAGGAACTTTATCTTGCTCAATAAGATCCTCAGAGACCAGACGGGCTGGGTGCCCCAGATTATTTATATTACCCCAGGGAAGAGGAAGCACCCCTCCACCCCAAACTTGACCAACATCATGTTTCCAACCAGCTCTGTGACCAGGAATGGAGCCTGATTTACCTGATACAGAACAATGGGGAAGCATAATATTTCTGGCCCTAAGTGTTAAGGACCAAATTCATAACCTCCATGATCATGTGGTTGAAGAGGACCATGGATTATTCAGAAAAAGATTCAGTTGGAGGCAGAAAGGATGAGGTGAGAACTGGTTCTGCCCTGGTAACACCCATTTGTTTCCTTGGCTGCCACCTTCTCCAGCCTGTCCCATGCGCAACAGTGGAAGAGCTTTCCGAGCGGCGCCTGGGGCTCAAAGGAATAGGGTGCTGGCCCCATATGCCAGAGGTAGCGGGTTCAAACCCAGCCCCGGCCAAAAAACTGAAAAAAAAGAAGAGCTTTCCTTCCACCCCACCATGCTGCTCAGGCTCCTACTCAGGTCTGTACTTTTAGTGGCTCCCTGTTGCCATAAGGAAATATTCCACCCCTTCCCTGTGCCTTCACATCCAGACTCTGCTCTCTCCTGCCACACCAAAGGCCCTGCATCAAACCCTGCCCATCCTTTGGAGCTCAGGAACACTCCCTGTCAGCCTATGGTACAAGTTCCTGTGTCCCTCCTATCAGTGTCCTGTTTGGTTTGCGTGGCTCACAGGTTTCTTTGAGGAGTTCTGGGTCCTCTTTCAGAGCTCAGGCTCTGTAAGAATAGGGACTGAGTCCAGAGACTGAGCACCAGCTTGTGTGAGTGTGACTTAATGGAAGGGGGAGAGGGGAGTTAAAGGGGTCTCCTAGCTGGATAAGACCTTTGTGGACTAAGTCTACTCCTTGGTGGGGGTTAGACCCCCACAAACACACCAGCTCAGAGAAGTTTGGGTATGGCACCCTTTAGGGGGAATCCACGCAGCAAATCCTCCTCCCTTTCCTTGCCTCCCCAACTCCCCCAGGGTAGCGACAGCCGGGTTGACTCAAGTGGCAGGAAAAAACGCACCCCCCCTCCAAGCTGCTGCACATCTGTGCCCAGACAAAGCCAGCTATTAATCCTTGCCTTTGTACAAGTGTTTGGGTGTTGAATTCCACTTGGAGCTGCTAGCTTTTGGAAAGGGAGATTGGAGGGGATTTAGTGATAACAAAAGGAACCCACTGAGGGCAATGGTATGGGAGGGGTTTGAGGGGGCCTAAGGGGAGCTAAGAAACTCAAGTGCATTTACTCTTAGCCTGGTGAGGGCTCTTGGTAGCCCAGCTTCAGCCAGAGCTGAATGTGGCTCCCAGATTCCCAGGGTCTGAGTCACAAAAAGCGGCCACCTCCCAAGAGAAAAACACACGCACTTTGCAGGGCCTGACAGGGGCCTACCTTCCACTCTAGATGCTGCCTGAGGCAAAGGCCCAGGCCCTGTCAGGGAGGTATAGCCCCTCTCAGTCTGGTATAGCCCACTGCCCAGGGGAGTCGGCAGGATATAGGAACTAGGAAGAAGTCTGGAGCCCTAAGGACTGAATCCAGATCAGAGAGAGAGGCTCAAAGCCACCAGGAGTCCCCGGCAATGCCACCATGAGTCCAACATGGCAATAAGGCTAGAAGTTCTGAGGTGATATGCTCCATCAGAAAGAGTTCTTGGGTCCCTGGTCCCAGGCAAGAACTCAGTGTCCAGGGTATAGTCCACACAAATTCTCTCTTCTCTAATCATCAGACACTTAGAATAGCCCAGGAGAGGGTTACAGTGTGTGTGTGTGTGTGTGCGCGCGCGCGCGCGCTCACACAGCTTGGAACAGCAAGCAATTCTAGGGGGAAGACCTGCCACTTGGGTAGGTGTTATTTGATTAACTTAGCAAAAAGCTCTGGTTCAGTTACCAGATTGCTAGGGGAGGAGCCTGGGGTGTAAACTGAAACACCTTGAACTGCCCCTCCTACTTTGTTAATTTCATTAAAAAAACAAAATAATAGGGCAGTGCCTGTGGCTCAGCAAGTAGGACACCAGCCCCATATACTGAGGATGGCGGGTTCAAACCCAGCCCCAGCAGAACTGTAAAACAAAAAAAAAGCCATCGTGGGCTCGGCGCCTGTGGCTCAACGAGCTAAGGCGCCAGCCACGTACACCTGAGCTGGCGGGTTCGAATCCAGCCCCCGGGCCCGCCAAACAACAATGACCGCTGCAACCAAAAAATGGCCGGGCGTTGTGGCGGGCGCCTGTAGTCCTAGCTACTTGGGAGGCGGAGGCAGGAGACTCGCTTGAGCCCAGGAATTGGAGGTTGCTGTGAGCTGCAATGCCACGGCACTCTATCCAGGGTGACAGC